>JTDE01002023.1:111791-127389 GCA_014338405.1 Paragonimus skrjabini miyazakii
GATTTTGTTCGGAAGCTTGTTCTGTTGGATGTGTAAACAAGTATGCTATACAGGATTGTAGCCATCTTCAATTATTTACGTGGCAGTCACTGAGATGACAACTTGATCAGCATAATTTATTGCTAGATCACTGCTCAAAGGATTTCAGGTAGGGAATTTATTGCTCATATAGTGAAAAACGTACGCTCTACTATGACTGGACCACACACTCAATATGCTAGTCTGGCACTTACTTTACGTGATTTCGTTAACTGAGATCACCAACAATCGCATGGATCATTTGGTGGTCAGTTAACGACTTGGTCAGACAATACGGTAACCACGACCACTACAATGGGTAGAGAGAACAGGTATCTCCCACAAGATACTCTTCTATATCGCGGGTTGAAAACGTAATCCGACAAACAAATGAGCAACTGTCAATAACACGCCTGCGTACAAATATATGCCAAAACTTGAGTGAATGGTACTTTTTCCGTTGTTATTTAAGATTTGTCTTCCAGGACTGTTTTCATCACCGCATCATCTGCCCAAATTCCAGACCGAAAATCAATGTGTATATTTATGTACGAGTTATGAAACCTACCAAATTTTACAAACTGGCACACTCTTGGATACTGTTTTCACTATCTAATAACCAGTTGCCCCCAAATCTGGCTATCTGATTGATTTGTGACTTAAGTTTTTCGTTACCGAATCCCCAAATGTTTGCAAAGTCAGACTGTTCCCCAATTCACTTTCCTGGTCTAAATTTTCCCTCCATAATAATTGTTTGTTAGCAGCAAATTAACTATTCTGTAATTACGCGTTGAAGCATGTCTTATAACACTGTTTCTTCATCTCCAAAACTTAGTACCCCTCTTCTTAACGCCCGTTTACACTTTGTAATCGTAACGCAGGATTTTCTGTCCGCTCGATTTGTGAGACTCCGTTTCCAAAAACTGCAAACTCTCTCCGGTGATTGGATGGCAATGCCGAATCAACTTGACAGCTCGGTTTATAACAGAGTGAGTTTCCTCCGACATTCTAATCATTTTTAGGTGAAGTTAGAACGTTAAGTAACACATACATACCAGATCACTTCAGGTTTATTTGTCACTTGAGTACCTATAATCTAAAGACATGTACATTACTTGTCAGATCTTTCAGCAATCTCGGTAAGATTAACATGCACCATGTTGGCTACGTGTACAACGAAACGGTAGACCATGGTGGACTGTTTTTCTGTGTGCAATGTAACATTCTTCTGATGAGTTCACTAAACACGCTAACACACTTAGGCACATACCATGTATATGCACAGTCATACACTGTGCACAGATGAAGGCCGTACCAATGAGGTCACATACTAGTAGAGGGTAAACACAAGCCATCGAGATTCCAGCATTCCGAGTCACGTAGCCCAGATGGCTCATGGATCGTATCAAAGCGACAAGTGTGAAAATTGTTTACATCTGAATGCAATTTGATCCTTAAACGTGCGTACGCGTGCGCATACATACAGACGCATGTGCACTCGTTTATTGCTACCTGATGCATATGAGTACCGTTGGCCCACAGCCAACATTCATGTATGTTCGTGAGAGCCTAGGTTGAACACACAGACACAGACACAAGTACACACAGAAGAGTCTCAGATGCAATGTGTGCACCCCTGTGTGTTCCAGATAGAATGAACGTGCTTTGCGAACCGGATGTTTTGACCGGCTTTCTAGGCAACCGGCGTTTTGTTTAGGTCTGTTGGTGTATCATATTATGATTCGATCCATGAATGAATTTACAGGCATAGTTCACAAATGAAAGTTTCACCTCGGTCAGATAAACGTGTGTTGAAGTAGGGATGCACTGCTTAAGACCACTACGTAGAGTTCCGGCTCGATTCATGTTTGGTTCTTACCGCATTAATAGTGATCAAGTAATCAGATATTTGAAAAATCATTCACAGCGCTTAAAAATAATATGGCAGATGCGTGTTTAAAAAACAAACGAATGCCTAACTTCGTAGCTCAGCTGGTGGAGCATTTGCAACGTTTGGACATGTTGTTTTTGTCGCTGGTCAAAATTCTGCCGAAGTTCAGATTTTTCTCAATTGGGTCTCTTCTAAATACAGTTAGAATAAAATGTCTTGAAAAATTAGTCGATATCTTAGTATACAAGCTGGATTGCTGATGTCTATTAATGCTGAGTTTGTAAACGGTGGGTTAGTGTTTGTTGCGATGACCTCAGAATCACAGTGCTGATGGATTTACACAGACTCGTATCGTTTTCAGGTACAAGATGAGTAGGATAATATAGTATGTAGGGTATTAACCGATTCAAACGGAATACATTTGGAGTTCAACTGGAACCCTAATTGTGTTAGGAACCGCATGTTACCCCGCACTAAATGTTCTATCGGTTTAACAAAAACTTTCATAAACACATTTGATTTCCCGTCCACTCGTTTGAGTCATGTATAATCTCTAACATAGGTTACAAGAGAGTGTGTGCTAGGATAGGGTTTCTGGAACACCCACAGTGAATTCAAGAGAAGATATAGGTAGATGATGTGTCATATCATGTTATTCACCAGTAGTTTGATAGTATGAATAAATGAATACCATGTCACCGATTGAAATGGTACTTAAAACGATGAGGACAGAACACTGAGCACTGGCCATTAGGTTTTATGAAGTAAGCTTCTGATGGGATAGTTTAGTCTGGCATATTTGTTTCGAAAACACTAGAGTTGGATCTCAACTTTTTGTCTGGAAGCAGATATGAGTTATTGATGTGCTACAGCAGGGTCGAATCTCGAGTTTTGCGATACCTCTTGAAGTAAACCAGACGAATCAGCAGCTGGTTGCTGAAACTGCTATCGATTGTTAGTGTTGTGCAATTGACTGAGTGTAAGTGACATACATGGATGGAATTGATAATCAAACTGCGATTGGTTCAGACAGAACCACGTGATGTGTAAACTATGTGGTGCGTGCATGAAGCAGAGAAAGAATTAGGATATATGACTCTTCCAGAGAGAAACCCACAGAAAGAAACACTCATATCCAAGGAGCATTTTGAATAACCTAGCTTCCCGTAACAATACAGCAATCATTTTCGAAAAATTGAAATAGACCTAGTCTTTCTAGGAGGAAACGGTACGACGCAATAAACGCCAACAAAATGTACACGTTCATGAACTATCTTCTAGTTTCGCTTTGCAAGATAATATATGGAATACTAATTACATGGGGACCTGTAGCGAGACTTGCGCCGAACTGGGAAATGAAAATCCTGTGACATTGTCTTGTACCTCAAGTTAAGGAACGCTGATCCCGGTGGGTTTGCTGTAGATTCGTTTGAGGAGACTTACTTATTTACCTGTGTTGATGGAATGAAGGCAAAATCAACTCCCAGTTACTGGGATGTGTAAGTCAGATACATCTGAGAGCAATTATGCAGAGCCAAAACACACGTACGTGCGAAAAAACTTTCGTTTATCTCTGTTCATCAACGTGAATACGGCTAGTCGTATAGTCATCTTGTCGTAATTACCGTCGCTAACCAGTAAACAGTAGTATGGAAAGGTGGAAATTAATCGTGTGTAATCCTAATGGCGTTCAGCAACAAATGTCGGATGATGTAAATCCGGCAACCTCGTTACTCGTTGTCTGTTATTTACTCTTGTTCAGTTGTGGATAATATGACCGTTCAGTTGAGATTGTGAGCTCCCATCATTACGCGGATGTTACACAACCACGAATGGGTCACTCGATAATATACTTTTCTTATCGTTGTCAATGATACTTTAAAATACTAAGGACAGTCTTGATGACATCGAATTAGTAACCATGTGATCGGTTTTGTTATGACCGTTTTTTGACTAGTAGAATAGTTCGGTTCACTATGTGACATTCACATCGGTTTTGGTTTGACCCCCAAACGATAATTTAATTCAGTCGAAGAAACTCTTCTGCGTTTCTCAAAGATGGTTATTAATGGGGGTAGTTTATTTCATCTAGCCAGACAAAAACAGTTTATTCGTTCCACGATCTTTATGTTAATCACAACATAATTGGTTGAGTTCCCATTGTTAAGGTATGGGAGAAGTTACTCAGAATTTTTAGTAACGTAACTCAGACACAGAATCTAAACTGAGCAAATATTATCTTTAGAAGAAACCAAATTGTTGAAAATCTACGTTTCGATTGTACTCAAGCTAGCTACAGAAATTACATACACAAAAGTGGCAAGCGCTGTTATTGGCTGAGCTACGAAGTCACACTTTTAGTCCGGCTGAGGTCCAGATTCGTCCAAATCAACCTCCTTTCAAATTATCAGATTTGTCGAAGTAGTTACAAAAAATTACGTTGATACACAATCAAGGGGACGTCAGAACACGGGAAAGAAGGCTGAATGCAATGGCATAGCCAGTTATACATTTTAGGTGCAAACGTGTTATGTCTACTCAGATGGTCACGGCAACCTCAATATCGTCACACTTTTCTTCTGCGCATATAATGGGAACACAACAGAGGAAAACAGGTTGGTCAAGGCTGGTCAATACCTTCACAACTTAATACCATAGACAGGAAAAAGAAAGCGCGTCTGCTGCCTGTTTACTGAGCCTGAAATTCCGTCCATAACGAGAGCTTTGTTGTGGAATGAACATTTATATGAAGTACACTTATGGAAAACACCTATTAGGAGGATTTGTTAAAGGGCACAGGACGACTGATGAAACAACTACAGGTATAAGGAAATCTATTTATTCCTCTCTCGTGTTTAGACGTGACGACAAGGCTGACAACCTCAGTAGAAAACGCGCTACTGTCATTGGCTGTGTGAAATTTGTCATGCAGTTACGCGTGCTTTTTATCTAGACCCCATTTCATGGCTTCACATTTCAAAGATATCGTCTCAGTTGGTGCTCAACAATTTCATTATGTCTGTTGTCCAAACTAGATGATCCACACAACACGTTGTATAGGTCACAGAACCCGGGAGAACTACTTGGAGTGGCTGGCTAATGGAGTGATAAATTCCATACGTCTGAACGTTTTTCGCACTTGTTTGATACTCATCACTCCCATCAACGTCTGTGATTCTTTCCATCGAACATAATGAAGTTGTATACTTGTGCTCCAAACAGAGCAAACACTTAATTGCCATTGGTCCGATAGATTCTCCATTATGTGCGCAACAATGTGGGGATGCTAGAGTTATCCAATGGTAAACCGGATGTTCTTGGTTCATGCAGTTTTGAGTCTAAAGTCGCACCACGTTCTCTCCGTACTCCATAGAAACTATGACCGCGCAACTGTCCAATCCGTTCAAATCCACTGCATTAACCGTCTCATTGTGTGGAAACTTGTACATGATTCTTTAAATGATTTTAGCGTAACAGACCTGCGTGATTTTGTTGTGACTAGCCTGATAATGTCTAACTGAAAAACACCACGTACACTGTACTGTCCTTTTAAGAACAGTGACTCTCGTTTATCATCCGACCAAATGAAAGATAAGTATGTGAATTAACTTGACTTCATCCACAACTAGGCCTCCAGTTAGTGTTATTTGTGTGTCCGAAGATCCTTTCGAAGTCTGATCTGTCAGATAGCCTGTACTCTTTACATTACGTTATAGCAGTATCATTCTACAAAGTTGTTCTATGGCCTTTCTGTCGGTTAACTTTACACGTTTCTTCAATTTGTTAATCTCACAGTACTACTACTCAATTCGGACCATCAAAGTTGGTGGGAAATGTTTATGCAACAGTCACGCGAACCGATGTGAACAACGCGTGGTCGATGTGAGTCTTGCAACCCGTAACTTGATGGCATTATCTAACTCTCATTGTTTTTACTACCGTGAGTTAAACCACAACTCCGGGAACAGGACTAAGGCAGGATAGTTGCCATGTTATTGAAAGGAACATGATAATCAGTAGAAACATGGTGCCTATATTTATACATATTGTTTTTTTACGTCACCACAGGGGGTCCCACGCGCTATCTGTGTCTGCCAGCACAATACCTGTGGAAGCAATTGCGAGATCTGTTGTCCGATGTTCAATCAGCAACTTTGGCGTCCTGGACGTGTTTGTGAAGGCAGGTGATGTTTTGTGCCATTTGATTACGTGTAAGGGACAGTATAACGCTGCTTAAAATGCTGGACTGTTTCGAATGTAGTTGACCTTTAGAGAGGTTTAGCACTGTTAGCATGAAGTTAGAAACACTCATTCTTACTGAGTGAGTTATTCGTTTGTCTTTTCGTAGTACTCAGAACAATTGGAGCAATAATAACCGCTGGATAGATGGGTGTTGTAAAATATTCTCTATTTGTTGATGGCACTTCTTTGGGTTGGTCACATGACGTGATTGTCAGCTGTAGCTTGTATTTTTTATTTCTTACGCCTGTCTACTCTGGATTGAATTGTAAGGACCCGGAAAACTGACTTTGTGTTCTGAAGATTCCAAAACGCTAACACACCAGTATAGAAGGCTGAGAAACAACACACTGTATACATTTGTTCGATTGTATCCGCATAAAATTCTTACGTACCATAGTACACAAGAACCAGACCGTACACACGTTGCTCATCAATTCCTTTGCGTTCGCTTAACTCCATCACAGCTTTTGACCTCCAGACGTTCTACTATCCACGTCTGTCGACTGGAACAGGTTGTTCTGTTTCTTAGCACGGTAGTTATACGTGGATGGAAAATTTAATTCTCCAAAACCGAGGAGCCTCGCTTATTATAATGCGTATCGATTTGCATGATAAGCTGGTTGGTTAACATCAGTAGTGGCCAGTTGGAGGTACACATTTCTGGTGAAGAATCGAAGTCAGAAAATATCAGAATGACTTTGGTTGAAGTATTCAGGCATCACAATGAACTAAATGACGTAAAGGTCTGCAGGAATTGAAACTGTTTAATGGATTAGAGGAGCCGAGAAAAGAAGGGCCATCATTAAAAGAAAATGTCATCGTTTATGGCAACTTGGCAGAACAAACTACAGCAATGACCATAATAGGTTATATTTTACTCATCTGATGATCACTATTGACGATCACAACGGTGGGAGATAATCACTGTCAAACAGGTTAGCTGAGAAAAGCAAAGTGGTTTTCCCCGTTACTTCTCACATCCTCATTACCAGTATAGCTTGATATATGTCACCATAATGGAGTTTGTAAACATTTCAAAATTCGGCAACACAAGGCAACCACCAACCTGATAGAGAGTTGACTATAGGTTAATATTAGAGTTGTACACTAAACAAGAGTTGTACATCTGTTGCTGATCATCTGGAAAGTGACCTGACTGGATCAAGGGACATCAGTAATCCGTACATGATGGACTATTGTACAACTGTACACTGTACAAAAGTTGAAAGGGATTCAATCCAGTGTCAAACATGGAATAAGAAAACTGTGATACTCGGAATTAGGGACTTCGAATAGCCTTAAAAATCGTACTAGGATTGTAACCTCTCACGCAAGTAGTAAGCAGAAGATCTCGCACTGGTTGCCGTAAGCAGTTCACATTCGTGAGACAAGAAGCCGAATTTATGGATGTACAACAGTATTAAAGAAATCGTAGTCACTCATTGGCCGGTCATATGGACACATACTAAGTCATAAACTGAACGTTAATTGGTGCAATACGGAACAAAGAAATAAGCGAATAGCAGAAGGCATAACACTGAGACGGGTTGTCCAATCCTGATGCAGTATCTTCAACGAGACGTTTGGATTGGTCTCTTGTTAGAACTCTTGTTGTGTCGGGGTTTGGATAGGCGGTGAATCGAGTAGATTTTCATCACAAAAACATATCACGGAGGACACAGATCGAAATAGCCGCACTCAGGGGTGCATAATGGATCCCCAGTATATTCCAGTGACAGATAGTCTACCAGTGGGATGTATTCATTAGAATGATGGCTTCCCTGACCTGGAATGTGCAGTCTGTCTAGTCCTTCTGATAAACAACTCGAGGTCTATTTCCTCATTAAGTAGACATTTGTAAGATGAACTCTCTACTAATAAGGTGCTCAAGAACCATGTAACACGTGCACCAACTATTTGTAAATAGTTCACGTTCACTTGTATGTTAGCAATAAATAACAATTATGATTTGCGTCAGTTATGACTAAATCAATTCACACAACCAACCAGCTTTCTCTTTAGCTAGATCGATGCATCCACTCAAGTGCACCGAATGGAAAATGGAATGACAGATGTACATCGTTATTCAATGAGTCACAAGCAAAAGAAGTAGACGATTTCGCGTGAGATTAATCGACAGGCTTTTTATGTGTGAACAATAGCATCAAATAGCACCATCAATTTCCGTTTGCAATATAAGCATTCGGCGACAATTACTATTTACAAAGATGCCGTTTGGGAATGGTATTCTCGATGTACTCCAAAGCATTTATTATGTTTCTCACCATAAGTTTATTAATTATTTAAGTCAATAACTTATTCATGCATGATCCTATGAAAACTGAATAAACATGATCCGAGTGTAACGTTCGTCACTGAACTAAAGATTGACCACCTATCTAAACGCTTTGTCGTAAAGGTAAGAGCTGGAAAGCAGAGCGTATCATTGGATTTACTTGAAACGGGTGAACCACACAAACTTCAAGTTTCGCTCTTTCAAAACACTTTTTTACTTAAGTCGGTAGCATTCATTGAAGTAACAGTTCTAAGGATATAAAGTTTATCCACTGCGTGCTGCAAGAAAATGGTTGACGTGTACACACACACGTAGTTCACACGCAAAATAAGCGAACTACTCCCTAGCCTGTTATACTTCCTCTTCTCGTACGTCGGAACCGAGTAGCCAATTGTGGTCGTTCTGTAACAACCCACTTCGAATATAGGTGCTGGTTTGGAAGAAAAGTAGGCGGAACAACCATAAAAAATAACTTACATATTTTCCGACAACCCAGGCAACTGTGACCGCATACCCTAGTGGATAACTGTGTTGGTATCTACTCTGGCATTTATCCAAATACAGTGCATCCGCTTCCCCAACATGCTTAGTGCCAATAGCATTCGACGAGGTCGACACATCTAACCAACAACTCAACCTTGGTCATTTGAACCAACTAGTTGTAATAAAGCGGCCCAATGAAGCTGACTGTAGTTCCCAAGAGGAGCCTCTCACACGATGTTTCAGAAGAGCTGCAAACATCGAAGCAGCACTTCTCACTGCTTACAGAATGGGTAGTTCCAACCGTTCCCTCATGCTTAACCACAAATACTCAGTCCGTCATAGTTCGACGAACTAGCACTCAACTAGTTCTTCAACCCAAGTAGTATTGAAACTCTCGTTTGATGGCGACCAAACCTTGGGCGCTGAACAAGTTTTCAACATTTTCATGGACAAGCTCCGAGTGTACTACAAAATCTCATACATGTGTTGTTGTGTGGTACTGTAGCAATCGACAACCCGTGATTAAGTGAACGCAAACCATGTTGGATCTCTCCAGTTATTTCGGACACAACTAGGATAAACAACCAAGTTAGCACATGCACGTTCATGTCATATCAAACCAACGAAAATTCGACCTATCTCCCGCTTCGGGAGCTTCGTCAGTCACACTATGGATCACTCAGACCACCACTTTTTGTCGACTGTTTTACCGTAATTTTATTTCGCCTGTTTAAGTGTTCTTCCGACTTACTGTGACATCAGTGTTCAGTGGCATATTGATCATCGCCCCCAATATAGTCACTAACACTGTGCCCTAGTCGGTCAATCGCAATATCATGTTTTTTTTTAGTCATGTGGTCACCAGTGCCGAGCTGACACCAATGCCTCACAAGGGACTGCAGACATCGTTTCGTTGGTTTGTTTTTTCACCTCCGGTCAGTGCTCATGCGCACACCTCACACACATTTATCCTTATCTCGTTAAGGCCTGAGTCCGGGTTATGAAAGCTGACCTACCTACTGGCTATCTGCCAAGCCCCGGTACGATTGTTTCGCGGACGGCTTGAGGGTAGGGATAACCGTGCTCGTCCTGGTTGACAAAACGTTTTCAACTGTCCATTTGGCTGTATTGCCTCAAGCCTACCAACAGTCCGTACAACCTGCGCTTGTACCTGCATGTCACGAGGCTCATTAGGTGGCAGAAACTATATCGAAAAGCCTGTTTGATCAGTTAAGATGACTACAGTTAATCACGATAGAGAACAGCGGTGCATCAGTGATTCACACTGACGCTTAAGTGTCATAAAGCCATGAAAATAAGAGCAAGCCTTAACCCAAAAGGATATATGGCGGGGAGGGGACCTAACTGCTGAACACAACCTTATCAATACTCAAAACATTCAACATCAAGGTGTCTACAATAATAATAGATGAGATATCAAATAATGTGAAGCGTCATCAACAAGACCGCTTCTCTAAGATTTTAACCGACTCCCATCATTAAGTGCAATTACTTCACAGACAGCTCGGTCAAACAACGAAAGATTCCACTCCACTGAGCCCATTTATAAGCCAACTTACCTAATGTCTCCAGCCAGTGACTCTGCGAGCCACTGTTCATTGGGAATTCGTACTTATCCTTGGACAGATGCATTACTTCACACAACCGTCGATCGATGAGTATACATATATGGGTACATCAACCGAAAGTAGCAAAGCGAACCCGTTTTCCAAACCTTTGGGACGAGTGACAACTTTTGTGAATCGTGGGTTTTGATTGAGACTAGTGTAAAATTAAATTTTAATGTTCACTACTGGAACACTTTTAAAGTGATGTTATTTGGTGCCGGCTGCACTCAGACCACTTGATCGAACAGCATTTACGCTGTAGCTCCAGCCCGCAAGCACGTTCCGATTTAGGGCACGCTACATGTGTGTTTGACGTTAGTTCCAAGGATCTCATTAAGTTATTGCACTGCGGACAGATAACAGTAGTTTTTCAGCTAGTTTTTAGAATCGGAAATAATTTGTGATCAATGGTTTTCTTAGGCTATTAAGGTAACAGCAACCACAATGACAAGTTGTGTTCTGAAGACCGTCGTTAGAGTTAGAGGTGTCTTAAACACCTTGAGTGGTTAGATGAAATTTGGTCAAGCCTTGGGGTCGCGAACCAGAACGTTTGGGTACCGATACACTAAATTATGCATAGCATGCACCATGTGTGTTGCCAAAACATAACTGCCTACTTGCGTGTAACTTGAGAGACCGACGCGCTTTGTTCGAGATCGTCAGTATACACAAACTTGTACTGAAAGGAGAGAAATTGGTTCCACGAATTCTGTTTTGTGTAAGCCACTTGGAAATAAAATGTGTTTTTCAGCTAAGCTAGCTTACAGAAAGTGATGCCTGAGTACATCCCTTCTATTTCGTAGCAGCCAACCTCTTCAGGTTTAAGTGGACAGTAATACATGTGTTTCTTACGCTTTAGCTCCAGTTGCTTTTTATGCACAGTGGCCGAGATGTACTTTCAAGACATACTAAAATGGGGAAACGAACCACATGTATCCCAGGCTGACCGAAACTACTAGAACATTCCACTCTTGACCTAGTCGGGAATCCACGGTATAACAAAAAATGAGAATATGTGTGAAAACCCAAGACAGGTTATCGTCTACTCCCCAGTTTTGTGGCATCGTTAACAGAAACCGCTTGAACGACAAACCGTGTTGAAACAAACTTTGTGGAAGATTTACTTGTAATGACTAGATAAGGAACATCGGAGTAGGTAAGTGAAGTCGAATGCCCGATACGTATAATGAGCTGCACATTCGTGAAGCTCCTGTTTGCCAGACGTGTACTGTTACACTCGGAAACAGTGGGTTATCCGGGGTGCGTAACTGAAGCCAAAAACATTGGAGAAATCACTCCGACTCAAGGTGGATTGGGTTTACCAGTTGACTATCCTGTTAACTACTGAGTCCTAAACAGACAGAATCGCTCATAGGATATTGCTTGTTGTACAAAACCTTTTCGTTTGTTTACTTATACACAGCCTGCGTGCATATGGGTACGTCCATGTGACACGGGACAAACAGCCCCAGCAGCAAACACAACTTCCTGTATCAAGTTGAACATCACCCACGATTGATCGCAGCTCTCGCATTCCCATAGACTATCCAGTCGGTCCATTTCGAAAAGAAGCACTAGACTCGAATTTCGCTCTCATTAAAGCTCGTCAGTAATGCCACTGCCGGGACTAAAACCACGGCCACGCTGTTCATGAGACAACCGTGTTTACCACTGCGCCACTGATCTCACACTGGGCACGACCGAATTATCATATGTGAACGCACAACCACTTTCACTTGTGAGTATTGATCAGGTTGCCCGATCGTCTCGAAATGGAGACACAGTAACTGTCCTGTTAACTCCAATCGATAACCCCGCGATTAGGACTTCCTAGACAGGTCGAAATCTCTGATCTTATTAAACCTGCTAGGCGATATTTTAGATTGAAATAGACCAAATCCCCGACTAATCATCAGTAATTCTTATATCCTAGAAGATCTTTGGCTGTGTACACTACGGAGTCGGTAACCGGGTTGTTGATCTAAACAAACCATGAAAATGGAGAAATTTCCAGGGAGCGTGGGTAATCACATACATCAGGTATAAAACTTACGAAGCTAGTTTACTTGTGTGAAGCTGGTTCATGAATTTAAAACCTAGTGCCACTGGTTACGCGTTCTATTTTTCTTGAACGATACAGAATGTAACTGTCACGGAAAAGCAGACTCCTGTGTGTTCAATCAGACTGTGGCCAATCTTCGATTGAGCAAACGAAAAGACGGTGTGTTTGAAGGTGGAGGCGTTTGCGTCAATTGTCGAGTGAGTACCAGTGACTTTCTTCAGTTATACTTATGTCGTTAATTTGCTGTGCTGTATTGTACACTTAGAAGGTGAAACTCAGAAGTAACCTTGAGGTTATCAGTAATTTTATCAGGTCATTGAATGATTAAGGGAGATTTTCATGTTACCTGGATTTTCGCTAACACTTAAGAGCTTACTAACTACGGCAGCTGGAGCCACGGTGTCCACATGCACGCCCCATAACTGAAGATAATACTGGTAAATTATATCTTTCAATAAAGCCTACTTAAATGAAATGTAGTAGCCACATTTAAAACCCAGTTTTGTATGGACAACAATAAAGTTCTCACATTGCAGCTTTTCTCGTCATTTTTCAACTTGTGTCCAAATGTGTTACCACGTTTTTAGTGAATGACTACGTGCTCACCAAGTTAGTCAGTAGCAATCGTTTGTACCATTTTCTATATTACGTTTTGATAGTGGACAGCAGCTGCTGTATAACAGAGGTAGCCTGCACCCCGACCCTAAATTGGTACTAATGTTGTATTGTCATCGCTGCTCAGAGCCTGACAGGTGGAGAGATTATTTGCGTCAAACACAGATACATCTAGAAGTTATGTTAAACATACCGCTCTAATTCCCCAGCCCACGACTTAAATCGAACGTTGTTCCTGTGTGTTGTCTCTCAATGTGAGATTACTGAATATGTACTGTTGGTGACTAGTTATCTGAAGTGACTAAAAGGTTATGGCTACCAGCCAACCTGATCGACAATTACAAGACTGTCCAACGGGTGCTCAAAAACCGTGGAGCTTGATGGAAAATGATAGCTACTGGCTAGTGTTGACGGCCAAGAGCTGGCAATCGATGAGAACAATTGAAAATCGGAGGCTAAAATCTGCGACTATTTGAATGAGACCTCGTGAGTTATATCGTTTGCTATAGAGCTAAGTGTTGAACAAGGTAGTCGATACCCTTGAGAATACCGACATTAGTCTTCAAAAATTTCCCATATGGTTTTGCACACATTTTAAATTTGATTTTAAAAAGCCCAAATTTACCTAACTGTTGCGGAAAGAACTGAAAATTCATATTCATAGAGTTAAAACAAGCCATAGAGCCGAAATTTTAGTTATATTATAATGTTTGTTACTATAACAAGATTGTAACTGCGGTTATCTCGTCCTATCTCAAAACATCTCCTTAATATACAACGGGCTTTCGTAAGTTGTTCGTTACAATGAAATGATCGTTTAACGAGTTATTTTTTTAATCGCGCATCTTTCGTAATACCTACGCTATATTGTTCGTCATATGACTGAAAGCATATCTTACTTAGATAATGGTGAGTTTTTGAGAAAGCTTACGTACTTCATCAGGTTACCACTTTGTACACCCTACTGAGGCAATAGATGATAACACAACAGATTAACTGCTTGTAATCTAGTCCAAGTTGAATCCAAACTCTTCACCAAAAAAAGACTATTTTAGAAAGACATTCGTTGTATGGTTAACATATATCGCAATAAACGCCGGCAAATTTAACTGTTGGCAGTTGTCTAGTCCATGCTTAATGTTGTTAAACTTGCAACATATGAGAAACGTACTTTAGATTTGTACGTCTGCATATGCGACTTTCGTGTTGCATTTACAGAAACGCCAATCCTCGAAAAGGATTACGATAAGTTACACTTGAAGTAGGAAACGTTGTTTACAAACCATACATCTGAAAATGCAAAGTATAAACTAACACTTTCTTGCCCTTTCGTAATCGGGAAATGTGCCCTATAAATGTCGACCTTTTCCAGAATCTAAAATCCTCCGAGAACTCTTTTCATTGTTTTGCGCAGAAAATGCGCCTTTCATCCCATAGAATGAGCACATTTGTTCACTTCTGCGGTGCACCTGATCTATGGTGTCATTAATCAACAAACCATTTGGGGGTAAACTTACTGCCTCTGTGTCCGTTGCCAGGGGAACCACCGATAATGTAGAGTTTAACCTGAGCAATGTCACAGATAAGATAGGTTGCTTAGGCATGATAAAAATCGTTGGTTTGTCTCCGTCTCCCCCACTTCTTTTCTATCGTCATGATACTGACAAAAGAACAGTTTTTTTTACTTGCTGTGAGAGAGGCGAGAAAATGACTACCTAAGGAATTGTGTGTAATCTTTCTTTGTAATCACGCTCATGAACTCGCTGGGTTGGTAACATTTAAGAGTGAACGCTGTGTGTATGGACTCGATTATGAGAAGTCACGACGCTAAACTGTACGTTTTGTTGTTGGGCTGGAAAACATGGTGTGTCGCATGTGCATACTTCACGGTTAACAAAACCGAATGCCCAATCTACTATTTGATTATACTCAAAACTGATCAGGCCTATAGGGAAATGCCAGTTACAAACACATAGGAGCAAATTCAACTTCGTCAATCAAAATAGTTGGCAGCACGGAAAGCAAACCAAAATTTACTACCGATTACCGAAAAATATGGAAGCTTCCTCACTTAAATAGAAGCAGTTAATCTCACCGGCCATTGTGCAGTAAATTTGATAGTGGACTATTCCTTCAAATTTGACATAATGTGTTACAACTTATGTCGATTGTTGCCTTGTATTCCAAATTTCCAGTTAAGATCAGAATCGTTCTGGATGCGCATACATTTTAGAATATTCTGATATTACTATTTGTTTGTGAATTCAAACAGGTGACCATTATTTCCGATTATCATCATGACATCTGTCACAACGAGACTGGACCTTGACGCGGTGTGACGGCTTGCGCATCTCTATGACCTA
>JTDE01002024.1:5552-16520 GCA_014338405.1 Paragonimus skrjabini miyazakii
TTACTAACCTCGTGCACCTCGGGGCTGACAGTCTACCGGGTTTTATGAAAAACGTTGAAGAAATGGGAACAGTTTCAGTGCTTACTGCATTCGTATGTTGTATAAGGGCATGTTAAAAGTGTCACGATATACAGGAACGGGGACTTCACCTATGTGACACAGTGGCGATATTGTTTTTAGAGTGGTCTATACGTTGCTGTATACTGATCACCCTCTGTTACTCGGACTCAGCACTATTGATGGCTCCAATAAACTTACCACAGTGTCTCCACCCTGCCACCCTCGTATAGTCATGACTTTTATATGTATCCACCGGGAAACGAGGGCCTAGGAAACCGTTCATTCCGGTGCAAGTCCCATGTTTTCACGAATCTTCGGCTGACATTCTAAATCTTGTCTACATTTTTACACAAATTGTCTCCTTTGAGCTCTTCATACCTCACCCTGCAGATAGACTTCTATTAGTATAAGGTTTCAGACAAAACAACGTCGTCTTTACAGATGGTATGATAAGTCATGATGATGTTTACTCCATATCAGAATCCAGGTTGACAGCGTTCCTTTGACCAAAAGTTTAAAAGATTACGTAATTTCCTGTTATTGAAGATGCTATAGAAAGTAAAACTAATAAGGTCGAAGGATTTGGGTGTATGTGACAAAGAGATATATGGTAAGCAGCATGAGGAAGTAGTTTAGTTACGACAACATATAAGAACGATTGTGCGTTTCTGGATGATGAGCAATTCTTACACCGGGATGAAAAAGTGGCTACTGCGGTGAATGCGTAGACGCTTCTCTCGTTTAGTGATGTGCAAGGAAGTAACAGCTGCAACACAGTAACTGATATCCTCCGGATGAAAAACGTGGACCACACCGCGGTTTTTGACGATTGTTCGTCTAACTTAACTGAGTGTTCCCGCCTGGTATTCTGAACATAGATAACTCACGACTTTCTAAATCTGAGAAACTTCACATGGATCGGACGTGTCACTCAAATTTCTTCTCATTAACCATCTCCCTGGTGGGCCATTTTTGGGTTTCCTTGCGATTAATCTGAGAAAAGGAACAAATAAAACTAGCCGTTACTTCCCAAAATTTTCACCCCCATACTGAACTCATATTCCAGGCGTGAACTGTGCAGTAAGGACGAGTTTTATCTTTGCATTTTATGGTGGTAGTGGTAGTCAAAGTTTCTTCAGATGGGAGGCTTTTCCTATTTGGTCAAACTCAATATTTGGTATTTGACTGTTGTCGGACACGTTGGCGGTCACTTGGGCCTTAAATAACTTTGATTTTAGGGTTCCGCACTCGAAATATTGGTTCAGCTAACAAACTGTAGTTGTTGTTAATTAAAAAAGTGGAAACTCTGATCGCTTCTATTTATCTGTGATGTGTAAGGTCCTAATGTTTCGTCCACAGGGTTAACTTATTCTGGGTCCGTCTGCATACGTATACAAACGTACAACACATTTTTAACGTGAAAATGGAAGTAGCTCGGAAGTCTTGCCAACTGATAAATATACCTCGGATAGGCTGTCGTTCTGAAAACGGAATGGCGATGGGCTCCACCCCGGTGTGTCAGAAAATACCCTCTGTACAGCCATGTAAGACTATCATTGCGCCAAGAAGCTTTCTCTAGATATCCGTTTCTATCCGTCAAGAAAACCGTCCTGAGAGACAGGCTATCTTGAATGCATTCCTGAAGCTCAGTTAACCAACTTCAACTGTTTGGTCGATCTGAATTCTCTTCGTAGTTTCATCAAGTAAACGTGATCACCGGTAGAAGAATCCACGGTCCCTGACAAACAGCATTTCGTTCTCAGTGAGATGAACCATCAGATGACCTTGTAAAATTTTTTGCATTACATCCAATGCCATTGAGATGAAGCCAACTGGCCCGCAACTAACAATATCTTCTTCACTTTCTTTCTTGTAAATCCGGGCGGGAGTTTTGAATCTAGTTCAGGTTGTTTCGTGCCATTTAATTTTTTCTTTGTTTGTGTGGGTTCGTTCTTAGTAATATTATGTATATTTAGTACTGCAATAGTGTATCTCCTCAGACCACATGGTTTTTAGTTGTAATAGTTTGTTTTTATTTTTGTATAACTCACTTTGTGTTTTGTTGCATCGTTGTGTTGCATTTTAGTCTTGTATTATTCTATAACTCACTTTTGTACAGTGTCGTATCGTTGTATTGTATTCCAGTTTTGAACCAGCTGGTTAAATAAGTTCTTGCTATGGATGGCCTGAGTTCCAACTGCGGGGACTGTAGGTGTCGTAAGAGAATCCAGTGCGATAAGTGTGAAAAGTGGTATCACAGCGGGTGCTCAAAACTGACCGAGGTTGCAGCAAAGTTGTATAGACAACATAAACAGTTGGGGTGCGTCTGCTGTCACTACTGTTCATTGGCATAGGTCTTCCCACGATTACTGGAAAAATATGAAAGCCATTGGGGTATTGATGAAAAAGGAAGTGCCCTAAAAGTTCATGTCAAGCAGAGGGGAGGTAAGATGGATAAGACAATTGCAATGCAGAAGGAAGAGATGGAAGGCCTTAAGTTGAGGATGGACGGACCGGTGAATGACACTTTGAAACTGCGCATTGCCGGCGAAAAATTAATGGGAGATCCCGTAACATTCTGGTCCTCAACCATGAAGAGCCAGTAATCAGAGAGATAAAAACAAGATAAGAGCTAGATAGAAGGAGGGTGATGGTAATTCTGAGGATGGCAGGGTCGTCTGTAGCCACTGGTATCAAACGCATGCATATAATTGGTAGCTGGAGGCTGAATAATTTCAACGCAACGCAAAACCGGGCACGTCTATTACTCATCGAGTTTAAACAGGTCTCCCAAAGGGGCTATGCACTTGGTAAGGCTTACAAAGTACATGAATTGTCACGAGGTAGATATCAGCTCATTCTGGACAACAAAATGGACTCAGAGTATGGCAGCATGTCCTCGTCACCGCCGAAACCAGCAGCCGGTAGTGTTTAAGGTAGACCGTGGGTCCAAGAGAAGGATATGACCATACTAGTGACACCATTGATCCAGCGTAACAGACAGGCTGAGTTGCCAAAAGATGACGTGGATGCTGGGTCTAAAAAATACCTCACCTATGACTGCATCTATTACGACAGTGGTATGTAGCGGTAGATCCGAGACTGGCCGTAGTATAATTAAGGGAACAACGTTCACCGCTAAGGTAAGCACCGTCTGCATGACGGAACAGAAAGCCAACAGTACATGGGGAGCCAGGAAGCTTCAGTTAGTAAAGCATGGTCAGAAAATAAACACAAATTTGATAACAACTAAGGCCAAACCCCATGAGGAAGGGGTTGTCCCAGCATGTAAGCCCTTAAAGGAGAGTCTAGCAATCTGACACAGTCAGGTTGCAGCTGAGAATGTCGCCCGACTAATGACGGTGACAATGGGGAAGGATAGATTTATAAGGCCAAAGAAAAGCGGTTGGGTTCCTATGGTCAAAAGAGCTGAAAAGCTTAAAGAAGTAGTCGAGCCAAACTTTTCGGCGTTGGGCAGAGAAGCTACTCATAAAACGAGCAATCTCCTCGGGTCCTCTGCCCGAGGGGAGTTCTAACACAGTAAAGTTTTCCGGGCAAATGCTGCATAGGAAGAAACTCAAGTTTTGGTATACAAATGCCTGCAGCATTAGCAACAAGTTGGGGGAGCTTGAAGAACGTAGTAAGGGTTTCGATGTCATAGCTGTGATTGAAACATGGCTAAAACCGGAAGTAGCTTTGGGAAACTGCTATCCAGAGGACCTTCCCGTCTGCAGGCAGGACCGCACGGATGGGCGCGCGTGTGGAGGGGTATTGCCGTTGGCAAGCCATCAGTACAAGCAGTAGGAGGCCCCCTTCTCACTAAATGCCCCAAATGTACAGGCAATTTCCAGCTACATTCGGGAAGATAACAAGAGACTGCCTATTTGCAGCACACATAGGGACCACATATTGGCAATGACGAAGATAAGTTTCCAATAACTATCTTGAGTCCTGTAGCTAGTGAAACGGCGAACTTGATGGTAGCTGGTGACTTCAGCCTCCTGAACATCTCTAGGGACCA
The DNA here is from genome assembly GCA_014338405.1 of Paragonimus skrjabini miyazakii. Classification (NCBI taxonomy): domain Eukaryota; kingdom Metazoa; phylum Platyhelminthes; class Trematoda; order Plagiorchiida; family Troglotrematidae; genus Paragonimus; species Paragonimus skrjabini miyazakii. The sequence continues at coordinate 9,634 of JTDE01002024.1, forward strand.
CGAAGTGGCCAGGACGGGTATTCCCGAAGGAATGTTCTTGGACTTGTTGCACTCTAATTCGTTAAGTCAACATGTTCAGGTGCCTACTCGGTTCCGGCACGGACGGACACCGTTTGTGTTGGATCTAGTAATTACTCGATATGAGTAGGGTATTGTAAATTTGGAAGATGAGGCCTCGCTTGAAAAGACTGATTATTGCGTTTTGGGCTTCGAAGTCCGAGCGACAAAAAGGCCCCCTGAAAACATTCGTCCGCAATTTGGGTATCCAACGGCTTTTGGAAGCGGCACGGAGCATTTCTTAGGTTACTGAGGTGGAAAATGCTTCTGTGGAAGATATGGGGAAAGTCATCAATGAAGAGCTTATAGCACCCATGGACCATTTTGCTCCCCTAGCACTAAGAAGAGCTTGAAATCATCCGCCCTGGTGAAGACAAACGGCGCGTAGAGCGCTTTTCAACAGAAACAAATGTTAGAAGGAATACAAAAATCGAAAGCCACCGTAACCGGCTAAATTATAAGGCTTGTACAAGTTCAGCCTGGCAAAATACCGTTTTGAAGCAGGCCTTGAGCGCAAGGCAAAGACAGCGAAGCATTTTGACTCGTACGTTCAATCCAAGGGAGCCTGCAGGCAAGAAGTAAAGGCTCCTTTGAGAAAAGAAAGTGAACCAGCCACTGATGAAACAGAGAAAGTCAACCTCCTTCGTGAATTTTTCCAGGGGGTTCAGAGGAGGGACGATGGCAACAAGGTCCTGCCAACACTGGTAGAGTCCAGACCTCACAGCATAATGAACAATATACTTCTCACTGAGGAAGAGGTTGAGAAGGTCCTAGGCTCCCTTAAGCCGTCAAAGTCCGCAAGAGTTGATGGCACCTATTCGAGCTTTGCTAAGCCATTGGCGGAAGTTCTTTAGCGTCCACTATGGGAGCTGTTTACGATTTCCCTAATGGAGGGAGAAATCCCAGATGAGTGGCGCGTAGCCACGGTGGTCACTATTCGTAATGGAGGCTCGCGAGACAAACAAAATAATTACATACCAGTGAGCCCGACGAGTAAATTTGGAAAATACCTGGAGCGGCTAATTGGGGACAAGGTTTCGCCGTATCTAGTTAAAAACGGCTCATTTAGCATTGCATAAAACGATTTCCAGAAATGGAAATCGTGTCTTTTCAACCTCCTGTATTTTGTGGACAAGGTCACGAGACGATTGGGCGAAGGCCGGTAAGTGGAGGTTCACTACTTCGGTTCAGTGAATCACCGCTATCTTACCTACAAAATGAAGTGGTGTGTTATCGCCAACCTAGTGATTGGCTGGATAGGAGATTTCCTACTGTCGGGGAAGAACCAAATTCCCTGAGAATACCGTTTTATTTGACTTCGCAGTGGCGTAACTCACTACTGACTTTAGTGACCTTCATAAGCGGCACGGTAATGTGCCTCGTCCCCCATCACGTGCGTTCTCAAACTTTGTGCCAAATTCTGGTGCCCGGCCCGCACGCACGTCTTTTAATTGGGACATCACTGTACTGTCTGGATCTTTGTCTGGTCCACTTCAGTCCTTGTTTTCTGATTGGTCACAAACCCTTTAAATGTGGTCTAGTTTGTGACCGTGTTGTCTTCGGATTGAGTGACATAAAGTGGCTCTGTCCGGAGGCCTGTCTTTTATCTGTGTTCATACGTTAGCATTGGGTGGTTGAGTTAGCCGGGAAGATTCGTATTAAGTTTACATATTTCGTAGTCAGTCGTTCAGAACCGTTGAACGTCGTTACGTTATCTACCGTTTCACTAATCGTTATTTTGTTGTCTGTTTACGCGCTCGTAGGCCGTATAACAAGTTACAACACTTACATAACAGGGTTTTAAGTTGAATGTTGGAAGCCGATTCTTCGAGGTAAGCACAACTCATATTGGCGCCCATCAAGGATCCATTTTGGGTGCTCTCCTGTTTCTACTGTTCTTATATAATCTAGTTAGTGGGCTTAGCAACCCGTGCTTCGTATTTGCAGATGATTTTAAAATACCAGGGTCTACAAATCGTGAAGCGTTAACGCAGGACCTGAAGGCAGTAGCAGAGTGGTCTGCTAAATGGGACCTTCCATTGAATGCCGCCAAGTGCGAAGTGGTAACTGGAAGCTCTGAACCCCTGGAAGTCCCCGGTCCCCAGGGTCCTTTCACTGCTAATGTGTGGAAAAAGCCCAAAACCTGAGAGTATTGATCAAAGACGACTTCAAGCCCTCATCCCAATGGACACCGGCTGCACACAAAGCCCTCAGTGAGCTGTTTGGACTTGAGCGAGTATTGTCTAACAAGTAAACGAAAGTATTCTTGCCGCTATACAAAGCCATTGTTCAGCCTCACCTGGAGTATTGCGTACAGACGTCCCTACCTACGTAAGGATATCCAGCACATTAAGAGAGTGCAACAACTCGCAACTCGAATGTTTATATGATTTAAGGGTGAATCTTATCATGGCTGATTAAAGGAGCCAGGATGGTACTCCATGGAAAGAAGGAGAGTGAGAGATGATCTTATCGAGACCTTCAGAACACTGAAAGGCATGAGTGGCGTAGAGCTCACAGGCTTGTTTGCACAAATGGATCAAGAAGCCATCACCAGAGGTCACAGTCTCCGACTGAAGAAAAGCGAGGCTCGTTTAGACGTACGAGTAAACTTCTTCGGCAACCAGATAGTGAATGCGAGGTAGAAGCTCCCAGATGAAGTGGTTTATAGTGATACTGTGATCTCATTCAAACTTAGGCCGGATAAAGTGTGGCGGGAGACCTTTCCAGATCTTCTATAGCATAGCGGACAAGACTTGGCAGGTAGTGGTAGCATACAGGACTGTGGCAGCGTAAGGGCTCATTTATGTCTTGCAGTCAGTGTTTCAGGTTACATCTGTGATAGAGTGACAGTGTAAGCATACTCTCATGCCGTAAGCAATGTAAAACAGACGTGTATGGTCAAGCCTTCCATTGTAGTGTATGGAGCGGGTAGCACAGGTTTTCCGGTTGACAGTGAAGACTGGTCGGATGGCACCACCCCAGTGTTTTCTGGGCGTGGGTATTGATGCATTTCTCAAAATGGTGATCTATCAACCTGTGAACATTTCAAGTCTATGCACACTTTCCTCTTTTCTTGTATCACGTATCGCGGCGTTTTCATATGGTTGGGATGTATGCCCGGCACAAATTGGGAACTTCCACACAGAGACCGAACTGTTAAAGCGTTTAAACATCGTCGCCTGCAGACCAGGAGTGGTGATATCACGGGTGGCAACTAGAGCACCCCGCACTTACTCCCACGCCATGGTCTATTCAGGGTTTGCGGTTTTGAAGCAGTTCATTCATCATTGGCTACACTCTACCTCACTCCTGAGTCCCAGGCTGTCCACCAATGTGACAGAGAGGTCACCCCAACTCGATCCAAAAAATAATTCATTTAATCACTAAAACGCTACGCGATGCATCAAAAGATAAAGCCCTAACTAGGTGCCGTCGTGAAAACAAAAAAGAGGTGCAGAGTAAAATTGGCTATGTTTGGTAGATATTGGTTTGTACCACAGATATAAACAGGCCAATGGTGGTCCGTTTATAACAGTGTAAGTTACAGGTGACCCGTTCCTTTTTTTACACGTTTTTGTTATGGGGTAACAGGTTGATAGAGTTACTTGCTGCTTATAAAAAGCCTGCCCAGTTGGTAGAAGGTCTGCACTGTTAGGGGAAGATGGGGAACAAATACGTCTGTGGCAGCATACCTACGGAAGTGTGCCAGTCTGCTGATTCTGTCCAAGAGGAGATGGAGTCGGAAATGTAACTAGAGGGTTCGCCGATGCTTCCTCCATCGAGTATACCACTACCTGTTGGTCTTGTCTATCATGGTTGAGGTCCCTTGTAGTGTGAAGAAAGCATACCCTAATTATCATATAGTTAACCAGTCATTGAAGTTTGCGATAATTTTCCTTCCATTCTCCCTTCCATCATTCTTCCTGCCCACATAGGTTACTCGATAATTAAAACGAGCTTTGCAATCAATAAACGGAACCTGAAGTATTTATGAATCCCTCTCCAAGTGGGACAGTCGCAGCTCTGTATGCTGTTCTCTGGAATTCCTGTGTAACTATTCTGGACGCTCGATTGGCAACAGCCATTTTATCCTGTGCGAGCTCAACCTGAACTTGTATGTTAAAACAATTTCTGCCAACCTTCAGTAATTCCCTGTGAGTGTAACGTGCGGTCAAAACCAGCAAGCGCGCACAGGTTGAATTTGAATTGTGTGGTGGAGCGTGCTGCTGTGTTGTCGGCACCGTTTAAGCTTTCGTTTGTGTAAGTCATGTGCATGGCTTACTGGACCTTTGGCTCATGCTTGGTTCTTGTTGCTTCCTTTTATAGGACTGTTGCTGGAACCCCTACTTCGGAAGAACGCTGTCCCCCGGTGTCTCCACATTACCCTCAAGGTTGGTCTGCAAGTGTTACGGACAACCAGCAGTAAACGGCCGGCTTGCATGTTACATAAACACCTCACTCAATGACAACCAAAAAGCTGAAGCTGTAGTGACCTGGAGATATCCCCGGTCTGTTTGTTTTACGGTGTGTTAACTTCCACCAAAATCATACATAGGATTGTGAGAATCCTTGTCTTCCGTCTGCCTGCCACACGCCGTCGCAATTGTCTGCTTGCATGCTTGAGGACCCATGGGCGCCAATGGTGCCTTACACACTTTCAGCTCACCCGCGTGCTCCATGGTTGGACCCTTAACCTCCACAGCTAGTTTGGCCGATCGGTGTCCTTCAGCACTGGTCGAGTCATACTACGACCGTCGTATAAAATACGTTTGGCCCCCGTCGGTTATTCGCATTCTGACTTCCTGTCTGGTATTATTTGCGTTTACCTGGGATGCGTTCAATTTTGTGCATGTACGCACTAAAAGATCGTGAAGCCGTCAGCTATGTTCGCACTGGCTTTAGCTCATATGGCCAAAGTTTGTCTTATCATTCCACGTAATCGTGCACTAACCCAGCCGATCTTCCTAAACGTCTGTCAGTTTAACTACAAAAGTAAGTATGGCGACGTCGCAGCGCTTCTCTTGAAGTGCCAGTTCTGTGCTGCTAGGTAGTGTTTGCTTCACAGTTAAGTACCGTGCAAACATCCCGGTTTTCTTCTCGTCAATGTCACTTTGCTGACACGTATGACGGTTCACATTCCCAACGATAGCCGTGGGCGCAGACCATGGCTGGAACTGGTTTTTGCGTCCACTGATTATCGCTGTTTGTGCCTTACTCTGTCCTTGATCCTCACTTCAGTTCATAAATCGAAGGGTTTTTTCCACCCACTCCCATACCTGGACCATTTATTTGGACCCACTCCATGCTTGTCTCTTGGAATTTGATAATCCACTATTGCGGTCCCTTACCACTGGAGCCAAATTGCCTGCTAGTACCGTCAGGTTGTTAATAAATTTGCATAATGCACCCTAAGGTTGGACCGTCAAGTTTCAATTGTAATTTTCTAGCACTGATTATGCAAACTGGGCCACTTAATTTTCTGAAGTCTTGCCACAAACTATCTGGTGCTTGATACTCAAACAGGCTCACGGTGGTGCGAAGAAGACAAAACATTTTTTCCAATCAGTGTTTTGCGTTGTCTGCCAGCCATGTCAACGCTGCGTTTGTGAGTGTCAACCAAGCCGATAGCAACGGGGTTCTCACAGACGAGAATCTTTCTTAAGAACGAGTTGGTAAGGGAGGCTGAAAGATATGAGTTTGTGCCGTGATCTATCAAATGTTGCAACGTAAGCGGTTTCACGGATTTGCCAAGGTCAACGCCCAACGGAGAAGGAAAGCGGAACAATGAAGCACATAAATGTAGTGGCCATATTGTTGAATTCGTTGTGGTCTATTTGCTCACTGTTGTGTATCCCGTTAAGGTCCATTAAACCTAAGTTTTGTTTACCTTGCTGGGTTTGACTAATATGCAGGCTGCTGGGAGGTGGCCCTGTTTTAATATATTTATCAAGCAAAACCCACCAACCACCTTTTTTCTCACTTCAGCTATTTTTGACCCCATCTTATTTTAATCAATCTCAGTCCTGTAAAATTCCGAATGCCTAAACCAAACATCCTGTTGCATAATTTTTGACAGTTACTTATGCTTCCCACCAGTTTTTGCTCGGCGAACAGCCCTTTTGCTCCGATTCAACCATGGCAGTTTGTTTAGCTGAGTTCAGTTCTGTCTAATCGACCTTCATTACTAGTCGGTGCTTGGGTTTTCGGTTCGTCGTACGAACACACTCTGTGTTTAACGTTTGAAGATTTTTTACATACGAGATAACAGTTAATTTTATTGTATAACTGTTCAATTTGTACCCCATTAAAACCAGTTTTTACAAACGCCTTTTAAGTAAACGCTTCAGGCATAAATAATTGTCCCTATCGAGGGATGGTTATGAATGGCTTTAGTGGACTGACACATTCCATGTCCGTCAGCTTGAATCTGATTCAGTGGTGACACACAAAATGCCCGGGGTAAACCAGAACTCTCTTTCTGATTGTGCACAGAATAACCCTCTTCCGGTCAATGACGCTGCACTTGCGGTCCAACACTTGCGCTATAAATCTCTACAGCGTTACAATGTAAAAGGTACACATCTGTCTGTGAAAACTAGGAAGGACACTAGCAGACACTTCCAACAAACCGCAAACCAACTGTACGGAAAACAAACGTCAGACTCCATTGGCTCACTGGCAAGCTATAGACTCTTAGTCCAGCCATATTAAAGATCTTCCACAGCACATAAATGTTTTGCAAACCCCTCGTGATAGGTATCTACTTCTGTACCCTTTAATTCGCCGAGTAATATCAGCGACTGGAACTGAGTTTAGCGTCGTGTAGG
>JTDE01002024.1:16620-28613 GCA_014338405.1 Paragonimus skrjabini miyazakii
ACTGACCTACGTGATGGGGCTCACTCTGGACAACTGACAATCTTGTGAACGTTTTTCCTCTGTCATGTATAACAAAGAAGCCGCTCGGCACTAACCTACCTTCTTCCAAAAGACCCGTTTCAATCCAACCTGTTTCTTAGAACTCCTGTTATCCTACAACTGGAAGGACATTCGTAATGTGGGTCAGCCAAGGAAAGGCTGATTTGTAAGCGCGTTTTGTTGTCAGTAATCCGCCGAAACTGAAGCGTTTGTTTTCAAAACGTAGTAAGCGCCCTTAACGCTAGTTTATTCAATGAAAAATTTGACTCGCACTTATTATGGCATCAAGGGTTCCGCAGATCCCTCCCCGAGGTAAGGCTACGTCTAGCAAACAACTACTGTTTTTCCAAGCGTGGATGAGCATAACTTGCTCAAAGTGTTTTAATGAAAAGGAGACCCACTGAGAATGCATCCGGAACATCAAAACATGGAAGTGTACGCATGATTGTAGTCCATGTCTACCTATCTGATAATGCGATGTGACGTGACGTACGTATGCCTGAATGCGAGCTAAAGACTAGAAAACAGGCAACACGTACAATTGCATAGTTGACTCTGTGCAGCCTTGGATGTAAACGATAAGTTGTCTGAACGGGACGGAGGTCGCAGTCACCGCCCTGGTAACTGAAGTGTTGAACATGGCTGATACTCGCAAATTTGTTACGTCTTGGAATGCGCGGGAAACCCTCAATAGTCAGACCGTTATTTAGTGGAGCTCTTGATGGTCATCTCCGGAGAAGTGCGTGAGAGCCACCATCGATGCACCACCCTCCTCATGACAGAACTAATCTGAGAAATGTTGTCATAAGTTTATAGAGTTAACAATTCGGTGATACCATTAACCCTAACCGTCCAGTCACAAGAGGTTCTCGCAACCTTTTTATCATGAGTAGTTTGGTGAAGCTAGTCGGCCAAAAATTTGAAATTCCTTTTCCATAGCGGCGTGAAAGGATGTTTGCGGGCAATACCCATTCAGTGGCGCCAGGAAGCTCGTCATGTCTGCGCCAAAGATTTATGTGATCACATCCTACACTTGAACTGTGGTACTGTCATTAACAACCGGGTTGAAATTGGTTATAGTGAAGATTAAAGTTAACACCAGCTTGAGCCGTGTTACCTCAGTCAGCGGTAGTTTCCACAACAATCCTTGGTGAACGCCAAAAGGCCCGGGCAAACAACTTATCGTCGTGATTGTGCTGCTAGTTGCATGCGTTGCCCATGGCATGGTAGCCTTTACCGGGCCAAGGTATAACTATCAAGCCATTAGGTGTGTTACTTGGATTTTGTACATGATCCATTGCCGTCACGGAAGAAGACATATTCTTGAAAGCAAAAATGCCGAAAGAGGATCGCGGAGCGTCCCCTTCCGTCTGGTGGACGAATGGCGATTTGTACGTGCAACCCACCGGGAACCACACTAAAACGGGTCCATTGAACTCTTCATTCTTTTTTCTCAGTTACTTTTGCTCTACGCGAAACAGGTAACGATCATGGCCACCCTTATACCGAAGGATAGTTTACTGCGGCGTTGACTCCCTCGTGTCATTGCAAGATGTTGATTTAGCAAAGCTCTCCATAAGGCAGGATTGTAATGAGCTTCTGAAAGACGGCTTTTGGCTGCGAAAGCCGGTTTCAAGCATTAGCGAAGTATTGAACACCATCTTAGTTTCAGGGCGCGCCGATCCGTCCAAAATGGATCGGGCTGAACCATTGCTGATTGGGCGCGTCCTGAGCGCTCAACGGGATGAAAAAGCAGATCACTTTCTTCTGAGTTTCAACCCTGGGGAATTGTCAACCCAGAGAACGCGGACATGCACATGTGTTTAATGTTTCGAACGCCGGTTAAGGTACCATTGTGCACGCATGCTTCTGTGCAACAAACGACAGAAGTATTCATGACTGTCTTTGGTTAAGTCCGGGGAAGCTTTATTGGAAGCTACCTTCACTCCCCGACTAGACATGGCTACCACTCTTCTGGTGGTCCGTGTTTAAATAGTTTTGGCTACTAATCTGTAGCCAACCTTCAAACGGGCATGTTTCTGGAGAGAATTTATTACTGTTCTTTATTAAATCGTCGGCGACTAGACTAGGTTTGGCACGTTCGTTGCAAGTCGAGTAAGTGCCATACAAAATTTGACATCCCTCGCTCGGCGACGACATATGATGTTGAAACACACTTCATTGGATGGTGTTTTCCATGAAGTTATTGACTACTGAGGTATAAAGACAGGTCTTCAGATCTTGTGTTCACAGCACAGCAAATATTGTCTGGTCCGAAGTGCTCCACCAGATTGCAGATGAAACAGTCCACAATGCAGGTGAATGTGATGACAGTGGACAAGGGTTATTTACCTTGGGTGTTCGGTTCTTAGGAATACCGTAGCCTGGTTTGACAGATTAGTCATACTTGCCTCTGACCAAGCACTAAAAAAGTGGCTTCACAATTAAAACAGGCTACTCAAAATCTAGCGAAGTCCAGTCTGCTGAGATTGTACTTTTAGCTGTGTGGTAAGCGGATCACGAAATTGACGGTGAATGTATTGCTACGAAGTGCAAGTTTCAGCTTCAGTCATCGCAGCCAAAATGGATCGAGTGCCATCGTCTGGTAACGTTCCGTATAGCTCATAGTGGATGGATAGTCCAGTGAACTTTTCGTGAATGTACGTCGAAGACTTTCCAGAGTAAGTTTATCATACTTGCCTAGGTAATTATAGATGAAAGTGTAGTACTCGAGCTGAAGTTGCATGCACGGTTAATAAAGGCGTTGCGAAGCAGCAGGAAAGGAGAATGAATGCTCATTGTAACTTACTGTTCGTCTAGTTTTAGCTACTAGGAATGATATACGTACAGCGAAACTGAATGAGTTTGAGTACCGTATACCCAGGTCGCGCACTCAGATGACAGGCATCATACTATGACTGCCCAGCTTTATAAAGTCCTATGGTATATGACAACCATATGCAACGATGTTAGGTTTATTGACTGAAAATTTCCCCAGTAAGTTTTGACACAAAGACTCTAATGGCATGCAGTCCTTCCGTATATTTTCTAAACAGAAGATGAGATTGCCAGGAGAAATAGTGTAGACAAGTTTGATGTCATCAGTGTATATGAATGGTTAACCAAGCGTGATAACTTCACGTATATCGTTTTTATACATAAAGTGAGTAACGTTCTCAGGACGCTTCCCTAAATCACCCCACAGGTGACTGGCCTGGGTGCTGAGTTATTATCTCCTCTTTTCTCTGTTTGTGTGAGGCCACTAAGGCATGAAGCAAACCAGCTGAACAAAAGATCACGTATACCAAAAGATACTAGTTTGATCGAAAGACGCTTATGAACCGCATGATCGAGAGCATCTTAAATGTTCAGCTGTGTAATGATGACCGCACCTCCTGAATCAGCGAATTTTATAGCATGGTTAAGAAATTCCAGCTAGTGCGTAACGCAAGAACGTTTGCTTAGAAACCTATGCTGATAGTGTTTTGCAAGACTTTTTGATAATAGGACTTCGACCTTGCGACATTTTACCGTCCTTTCTAACACTTTAGAAAAAATTGGGGTGTGATTAACGGGGCGATAATTGCTTTGTCGCAAGCCACTTTTGTAGCGGAGCACAACTGCAGAGTTTTGCACTAAGATGTGAAAGCATCTGATATAAAAGAGAATACATAAATATTAAGCAAAATTAGAGGACTGTCTTCCTCCCCGTGTTTGACAGCAACAGGGTGAACACCATCGGGACCAGGAATGTTGTGTTGATAATGCTAAGAAATTCTAGATTGTTTCTATATTAGAAAGATGTATGTCAAATTAAACAGGTAGAGACATGCTAACTCTTTGGCGGACCCTTTTGAGGTCGTTAAAGGAAACAGTGACCCCACACTACGGGCAAAACAGAGGCGATTGCATGAAGATTGCAATTTATAGCCCACGGACTTCGCACTGATAGCTTCAGATCCCCTGCCGAAAATACCGGAATTGTGTGTGCGATAATTAGTCGTGATGCTGACAAATATGGTTTCAGTGCAGACTACCGTTTCAAAGATGAGGTGCAGTAAAATGAAAGGAATCATCGAACGTCTGTGGTTTCCAGGGGACGGAGTAGCGCAATCCACTTGAGCGCAAATAGCACCTGATCCGCTTCAAAATCTTAAGATATGAGTCGTGGGAAACTGCTGGTGCTCAAACGTTCTCCTCATGTAGTACACTGAAGGTGCTGTAGTATTGCGTCATGAAAGACGGCTTCTAATATATCGTCCAAATATGTGAACATCTGACCTAACATTTTTCCTCTTAGGTGCTTATCCGTACACATTTGATTTTCCTTTTAGTTGACGGTCAGTTGGATCTTGACTAAGATGTTTTGTTTAAATTGCGTCAACTTGCTAGTTGTGCGATTATCTAGTTACCATTTCACTCTGCTAGAGTCGTACGTGCATCATACTCTTGGAAACTTGGCTGAATTTCAGCGTTTTGAACCACATGGTTATTCGGTGGAGCTATATTGTTTATGAGTGTCATACTGGGTGATTACAATTAATATTTAGCCTGTTCAGCGTCAATTATTACGACGTCCTGAGGACTGTGCATTGATTAGGAACGATGAGGTTGTTTTCGTGTCCAGTGTGTTAATTTATTCAGTTTTGTTGTGGACTTGTAAACCGGACTTTTTCTGATGTCGCTAGGCGTTGCCCAGTAACCTTGTACAAGATCTGCTTCACGAGTTACTTGCTGAAACACCGCCATACGGCTGTGATGTTTGCTTCCACTGCGATGATGATCAGCATATCCGGTTGCTGACATCGCAGTATGACTATGGACAACGTCTCCTTTACGATGGCGGGAGACTTAGTAGCTACTGGTGTTAGGCGCTGGGTACGTTTGTTATCGCGAGGTGCGTCGTCCAGAGGCTGCACGAGCTATACGCAGCTGGAAACTGGTTGACGGTTGTAGATCATGAGTACACTAAGTTGGGGATTCCACAGGAGAGCGAACACACTAATGTTCCTGTCGTAAGATTGCAGTGGCGTAATCCCGTCTGCAGGGATGCATTAACCAAGAAATTTATACTAGGGTTGACCGACTTCAAATTTAGCACCGCTGATAATGAAAGCAAGTGAAACAACACGTCCAAACGATGTTAAGGGATAGAGAACACGCCCTTCCGGGAAGTATGGGTCACAAAGACGTCGTCCATGCAATCACAGGCAATATCTAACCGTCGAGTGACGTTATTGCCCACACGATTGAGTGCCTGTGCCGCGTCCCGCAGACCAAAGTGGACTCGCGAAAATTCAATCAAACCTAATGGGGTGAGGATAACCGCTTCGGGTATATCATCCTTTGCTGGCGGTATTTAACAGTATACGCGGATGAGGCTGGTCTTGCCTAAAATCGTTTCACCCTCGGGACAATTTGTCCACATATATGACACTCTGTTACAACAATGGAACTGTCCAGTCCACCATGCTGGATATGAATGAAAAATCACCTTTTGCACAAAGTCGGGTAACAGCCGCATCCAAAAATGTTTCTCTAACTTATCACTGGTCTTTTGGTCCTATCGTTGTCATAATTGACATTGGAGTTAAGACGGAGTAAGATGCCGCAGCTGGAGAGCACTGAGGACCTTCTTTGATCAATCTTCTGGTATGACAACGTGCTCTAAAGATTTATTCGCGAAGTGTTAAAATTTTTTCTCTGGCTTTAAATCACTGATATGGATTACCAGAAACATGATCAACGCAAATGATATGAATATGAAATTGGCAGTCTAATTGATAGAGGCGAACTAGGTAGCAATTCAGCTCAGTCTGAACTGGCCAATATTACGTCCCTTCCGTGAAGTATTCTGGGACCCGGAAGTTCATGTCGCGTGTTCTCGCAGCTTTGTCTTCCAGGTATACTTTTGGTATCGGTATATCAGGTTACGTGATAAAAGTGTGTGCAACCTTCTGACAAATATAGGTGGCTGGAATACGGTGTACCTAGGAAAAGAAGTTCAGCGCTGTATACGATTCAGCGTATGAAATCGGAAGTGCAAACCGAGCATGAGGCATAAAAAGAGCTCACAACCCCCAAAAGGTAAACGTACTGAAAGGAACGGGCACACAAATTGCACGGTGCTAGTTTCCCCGTTCATCGATCCATACGCTCAGAATTCTCCGGTCCTATACTAACGCAGCTTGGGAGAGGCACTGAAAAGTCAGACGAATCCGCTTACAGACTTTATTCATTGGTTTACTTAACGCACAAAGTTATATTTCAGTCAGTAAAAGTGAATGCATTATGAAAGGCAAAACTGGGAGAACTTAGTGCACATACACGCTGGCTGTCGAAGAAGAGGAATGTTCACGAGAGCCTTCGTCGATCTCAAGAATTCAGACAACGCCCGAAACTGTTGGGTACAATTTCTAGCAAAAACGACTGAAAGCCTGTCATCTTGGGCAAAGTGTACTGTAAAGCTGTAGATGACCTGGACTTGTTATACAGCAACCAGTGAGACTGCGATATTTAGGCCAAGTCACTCAATCCAAGATTTTCAGTTTGTAGTCGACTTACATTCAACCGACAACGCAAATGAATGTACTGGTAATTATAGGGCAGCTGCAAAGTCAAAGTGAGTCAAGAATTCGGGGATGTCAGAAGTGATCCAACTACAAATTGCTCCAAAAGTGTGTTACATGTATTGGTTACAATTGACCCTGAAGAAGAAACAGAAGACCCATCACAGGTTCCTAAGGTGATCCGATTGTTAGGTCGAGATTCAAGCGGCATTGTTGTCCAAAAATATGAATAGGTGCTACTGGTTCTTCTGTTTACCGTGATAACTTTATCATGTCTTCGGAACGTTATGTACGAGTTGCTTCTCTAAATTCTTGATTTATATCCTATGCAATATCGAGGACACCGTGGACACCTCGGTGTTATCTTTCTGGCTGCTAGCGCGCATAAATATGAATACTAAAACTCCCACTGTGCCTTCCACGAACCAATTCAAGAGTTCAGTTGAAACCGGCTATATCATGCTACTCCTAATCCTAATTTGCCGCAAATATATCGAACGAATTCTATCCTGCTTGTCCAATTTGTCCAACGTAAACGGAAATAAACTTGGGCATAGCAGAATATCTTAGCAACACACAACATGGTACTGCTTCACCAGAAAACAAGCCAGGGCACAGCGGAATACCCTCATGTGGCAGTAAGGTAACGCAGTGTACAGCGGAATAGACACAGACTGTCAAGGAAACCATCCCCGCGCAAATTAAGATATGTCGCTTCAGCTATATGACTCGAGACTGATGGAAAAAACGTACAGCCTGACCAATGCGTCCCTACGACATCCAACATAAATTACCTCGAATAATCACCCTGTAGGCGTTGTAGCGCAATGCACAGTCACAGACAGGAAAAACTTCAAGGAAATCTAATAAACGAATAAGCACGGAACCGAATTATACGTCATTTGCTATCGATTCAAGGTTACATCGAGTTGTGCTCAGTCTCAATATCCAACTGTAGGAAACATATTTACTGTACGAATTGGTCCCTCGAAAGGTGCCTGTAAGAACTGAATTTTATACTGTACCAATGGAATAATTACGCAATAAAACAACGTCTCTCACCCCGAGTGTGGAAAATCACCCAGAAGTGATTGAATAATATGCTCGTACAACGAAGTGAACAGTAAGATGCGGCCCAGTGATGAGAACGATAGAACGAAAGTTAACCTGCCTACAAAACGGTCGTTGGTTGTGTCGGGGCAAAACGACTGGTTGTGGACCGGGGAATTATAGGAATTATAGACTACCCAAGAAAAAATATGAAAAAATATCTAATTTTTGCACGTTGATATTTACAGGCCGCGGACTGAATAACAGTAAGGGAGGTGGTAGCAGTAGCAGAGATAGGATTGAAGGTGAAAGACATGGTTCATTTGGGGAGGTTAATAAATCGTAGGGCCAACTTTAAGCACCAGCCAAACCAAGCACAACAGTTTCAGAAACAGTCCAACAGACCTTAACGAAATCAACGCTAATTTTCTGTGAATACGCTTCCACGCAACCGCCGTGTCAATAGATGAGCTGGACGCAGACAGAACGGATAGCACCATGGGAATGTGCGTTGTAAAGTGAGGCTGGAGCAAACAATGGGGAAGACCACGTGGTGTTAGGAAACTGCCTGATCTGTCGAGATGCGCCGCATGAGGGTTTCGGGTAGGTCTTTCGAGAGAGACAACCGTCAGATAAACAAAATGTTGGGACAATGCAACTGGTGCAGATTGAGGTGGAGCATATATTGGGAGATTGGGAAGCCCTGCAGTAGATGACTTTGTAAACAACGACCTGGAGCTGGAGGCAACCGCTGTAGGTCGAGCAAACTGACTGGAGGACGCTCAGCTGTTGTGTAAAGCAAACGTCACAAACTGATAGTTCTGTATATCGCCACTGCGAACAGACACATCGGACCATTTGTACAAGAACACTGACGGCATTCTTCTGAGTGGCCTTCTGAAGGGTGAAGTTACAGTGAAACGTGAAACTACCTTATAATAATAATAATAATAATGATAATAATAATAATAATGGTATATATCTCAACGCATCTGTGAGAAACACGCTCAGTTAAGCGTGATCAGTATACACATGGTAACGTGAAACGCATACCGCACACATGATTGTTAATTGTACAATACACCAATTATGGAAATAAAGTAACAAAACGGACATAATAATAGAGGAAAATTCTAGTTTACGAAGCGCGTTTGGCTTACTTGCTTCTAAAACGATAGTTCTCAGAATTTTCAATGTTCGATAAAAAATGCTGAGTAGTTACATCCATTCTCGCTTCACAAGGTTAACGTTGGCCTTATGTTCAAGGTCATGCCAAAAAAGGTTTATCAGGATGAAGAAAATGAACAGTCGAAGGATTTCGCCACCAGTTGATGTAGACGGTTCCGGAAAATCATGTAGGAACTTCTGTGAAAATGAAGGAAGATAGGAGGGTCCCAAGTTTTGCAGTGAAATGGACGATCTTCTGGACCGGGCTTCGTTATTTCCTCAAAATTGACGGAATTTCGCAGACCTCGCGAATTGTCCAACCACTACGGGATTTTGATTGTCCGCATGTTATGGAATGTTAGAATTTATCGTGGAATCAAGAATGTAAAGCAAAATTGCGTGATAAACAGCAGAACGTAAAATGATCATGTGAAGTGTGACGAATAATGAAATCTGATATTTTCTGACCAAACCTTTTATATAAAATTTATAATTTTGTATTAGTAAATAAAATGTATATCTCCAACAAACAGTTGTTATCGTATAACGCGAAAAAATATCGAGTAACAACTTTTTCTAGTATATGACTATAGCCGAATTCCGATGTCGATTTAGTACATATGGCCGTTATGCAGAATAGAAAAGATGTTTGACAACACGAGAAGATTGCCAGGTGGTCTGTTAGGATAGGAAGATGAACATATTTGTATGTCAGTACATGAGGCGGACAGGCCTAGGTATATATATATATTTTCCAAACAGTTTTAACGTGCACAGCTATTGCATAGTGGTTGATAACTATACACAACTGGTAATCATTAAGTATGGAGTAAGAGTGTACCAGGATGGATTTTGGTTACTACGAACGGGGGTGTGTATGATCAAAAGCTTTTTGCATGTCCAAAAGAATGATAATAATTGCATTCCCTGGCTCAGCAGATTTTGTAACGTGATTAAAGAACTCCAGTTGGCACGTCATGCACGAACGTTTGCTGAGGAACCCATGCTGGGAGTGGTTTATAAGATTTTGTGGTAATAAGAATTCAGCCATGCGACATTTTATTACTCTTTCCAACACTCCAGAAAAAATTGAATTATGGTTAGTGGGACGATAATTGTTGATGTCTTGTCGCGAGCCACCTTTGTAACGGGGCTGAAATATAGAATTTTTCCATTGGAGAGGGAAGGAGCCTAATGATAAAGTGTATAAATATTAGGCAAAAGGAGAGGGATGTCATCCCTTCCATATTTAAGAGCAACAGGGTGTTTACTCTCTGGACCAGGAAGATAAGGAGATTTGATAGTAACCAACTGAGAGCGTATTTTTACTGCATCAACAGTAACGTGCCTTAGGAATGTGTTTGTTTCTACAGGGAGAGGTGGAGGTAATATATTTCCTTCAATGTTGAAGGAAGCGGCGAAATATGAATTGAACGCCTCGCAGATTGTTACAAGAACATCAACTGTGATTTTGTTCTGAAGTGTAAATATTGAGATAATAGGGTCTCTTGTACAGTTTCTGCGTTTCAATAACTGCATCAACTCAGAGCTCCTCTGTTTGCTGTTCAGCGCACGTCTTTTCTCATTTAAGTGGAGCATTTTAGTTCTATTTTCTATAGTATCAGACATTTTATGCATTTGAATAATAAGGAGAAATCATGTGTTTTTCGGTGTCTCGATTTCAGACTTTTGAGCTTACATTGCTCTTTTGGGGTGAGGATCCTGCCTTTACCACACACATAAAGGCGTTTGATCTTTCCTGAGCCTGTAGTGTTCATTAAATACTTCGGTTGCAATACAAGGGTCAGAGGTCAGATGGAATGTGCTCCACACCAAGGACCTCAACAGAGTGGAAAACATCTTCCAGTCGATTAAATTTATTTGGCGATAACATATTATGTTCGGCTTTTTTTACAGCTTTTGGGTCAAACATAAAGTTGACCACGTTGTGATCACTTCCTGGAAACTGTTCTAGGACGGATAGTTTAGCAGAAGAGATACCTGTTGTAAAAATGAGTTCTAAACTGTGGTCTACTGTGGTATGTGCTAAAACGTGAAGGCGCCAACCATTTACTTGGACGCATGCGAGAAACTCTGCTTGATTTGTAGGAGCTGTGAAAGAGATTCAAGAAATATAGGGCATATTGAAATCCCCACCAATTATTTTGTACTGTGTGAGCACTGTTGATACATAATTCAGTCCATTAATAAGGGTAGTCAAGTCGTCATGCGTGGCGTTAGGTGGTCTGTAGACGCATCCTAAGAGTAGCTCACAGGATTCAGTTGACACTAATAGCCACAATGAGTCATCAATTCTATCAAGACACGGCTCATCGAGTATGGCTGCAGAATACTGCTCCCTTAAGTAAATTAAACATCCACCGCCACGTCCTGTACCGTGAATTTTACGGAACATATGATAACCTATAACATTTAGTTGTGTGTTTGAGGTCTCAGGGTACACCAAGCTCTAGTGACCAGAATAATGCGAGGGCTATATAAGAAGATGAAAGATCTAAAAATATGCATCTTGTTGACAAGTGAGCGTGCATTCAAAAGCAATAAAGTTAGTGCATTTTCCTTATTCGACGTTATTTTTAGACCTTCAAAAATGTCCAAAACAGAAAGGTCTTTGTGATTCAGAGACCTAGGTGATATCGCTCGTTCAGATGCGGTTATGGTGAGCGGATCGACGAGTAATGGGATGTCGCCTGCGTCTGAGTGCATGACAGAAAATTTTGGAAAGTGTCACTAAGGTGTGATGGGGCAGTGGGGATATGGGAGGTGGACTGGGCAGTGTGGTTGAACGGTGTGTGACACAATAAAAAAAGTAAGGTTGAAATGGGTTGGTCATATCTACGTGCACGTTGTCAGCGAAGGGAGCACGGGTTGCATTTAGATGAGCATTAATATTGTGGACTGTTCGTATCAACAGTGACGTTAAGCATAGGATAGGCAACTCTGATGGAAATAGTGATGTTCTGGTCATGTCTCGCTTTAAAAGGTGTATCACATGAGAGATTGCTAGGGGTTGGTAATAGATATATCCTTATATTCGCTGGGTGGGGGTATGGGTTTACATGCTCATTTTTTCCCTTTTATTGCGGAGGAGGTAAGCACGAGCGACTCGTAGAATATTGAATTGAGGAGGGTTTATTAAAGCCAGTG
>JTDE01002024.1:29453-40279 GCA_014338405.1 Paragonimus skrjabini miyazakii
AGAGAAACGAATACAACATAGCTTGTTTTTAGTTCGGCAAATTTAGCTTCCAGTTTAGACACCTTACAAAATAACTTCGCCAATACATTGTATAGGGGGATAGAACAGTTTTTAGTTAGAGGGGTACTGGCGGGAACCACCATTTTCTTCACCCCCTTTAAAGCCAGCATCTTTGGAAGGTTCTTTGTAAGTTTTAGGCCCAGAGCATTTGCCCTTAGGTCATTCAATATCTACTTTAGAGCTAGAACGAGTGGTTTTGACACCAGTCGATCTCGTTTGACGACCGGTTTTGGTTATCATAATTTGTTATAAGGATTTTTTTAGACAGAGGAGGACGTTGATAAAATGTAAGCAGACTGTACGGTATAAACGTTGTCAAAAATAACAATTATATGAGAAACTTCGAATTAAATATCTACGCAGTAATCACTTGCTCTTTTTGGATCGCGCGCTGATGTGCTCAAGTCGCCTCTCCGTCTCTAAGTTAACGTGTGAGAAGCCTTGAGCTGATGTGCACTATGCTTTCCCGGCGTAGTCCATGTCCTTCAAATAATTGTCTATTAACAATAATTTGAAAGTTTTAGAACTCGTGTTTGACAGGCAATGATGACCGGAACCTGTGGGGATTCTGTTGGCTATACACACATATTACTTGCCAGGTTAGATGTAACTGCCAAATTGCCATTCCGCTCTTTATCACAATAGTCTTGGACCTAGCCCTCCAAAGCGGAGGCTGCGTAAGTCTGAAACGACAACGTTGCAGTCATCGACAAAATTCGTTCTCAAAAGCGAACAAATGCGCAATAAGCGGCCGTTTATGAGAATGCAAAACTGTCGTGCATCTAGTAGAGAAATCAAACACATTTTCATTGGGCGTGGTACGTCTACCCTAAAGAGGTTTTTGGAGGCCATACCCACTGTGAACGTAAAAGTTCTGGAATAACAGGCTGTAAATCAGAAAGGTCTGTTTATATTACCAAAGGGGTTACTTAGTTGTAAACTCCGGAGAGCTAGGATGTAATATAGTCCAACTCGTCATTGATAACAACGTTATTATAGAAAACGTCACCAAAATCTTGTTTCAAAAACGTAATCGGTAAAGAAGCGGTATGGTTATTACTTGCATCCATATATCCCAAAACGACAAAACATCATCGGGCACGGCGTGCAAAGGTAATCATTCAGACGGCTACCTGAAAAGTTGATTGACTGGTCTCATGACGACAACAGTAACAGACATCAAATTATACGTAAGGAGGTTATATGAGAATGTTGAGAGTTGGTCAGTAACAACATGTCAGAAGAATGAAAGGAAAAGCGTAAGGTATAACCATATCACACCAGCCACAGAAGGCTGAAAGTATTATGTTAATCAATTTCCTAGGAGTGTCGCGTTGATTTCTGTGGATAGTAAAAGTTTAAAAAAGATAAGTGGTTACAGAAATATCTAAGAGGTTTTCCAAGGTCGTATCGTCTAATATGTCGCAAGGCAACAGAACCAACTGGAAGCAAGAAACGCTATAGTAAGTTGGCTGCCGCTGCAATAAGTTGAATAACCCACGGCATTTGTCGGGGAATTTGCAAGTCCAACTTGTTCCCCAATCTAATACTTCAGTGTTGACGCGATTAAGCGCTCTGAAACAGATGCATACAATTTGTCATAAGGATTCCGAGCACCATTTTCGAAGTAATCGATGAACACTGTCCACATACGCAGTGTTCGGGGTTTATTGGATGAAAATCTGGTCGCTGTACGTAATAATAATAATACAAACATTTTTCAACTCTTCCGTGAGAAGCGCGCACGGCTGAGTGCAACCTATGTGCACTTTTTCAAGTGTTGCATATAAATCATAAAGGTGCAAACAGACAAACGCAAAAATTCAGTAACAAAGTGAGTGTGATTAGAGACCACGAATTTGCAGCAGGCAATAAAGCTAGACGTACGCATTCCGAATGGACTGACGTTGTGGCAGCTGCCTGTGTTGGGTGTTTGACCACTGTTGTACGTTTGGCAGAAAGTCGGTGACCAATCTGTCTGTCTTCATTTATTCCCTTCTCGTTGATGATTTTTCACTTCTCATTGGAAATCTTCTTTGTAGCGCTTAGGAACCTCCCTTGACCACTGACCTTATTCAAGCGGCAAACCCGTCCTTCCACGAACGTCAATCTCGATATATAACTGAAGCTCGATATCACTAGTTATCGGAGCTTATCCTTGCACAGTTTGTTAGTCCCTGCTTCCCACTGCTGGGCCTTGGTTTCACTTGCGTTTTATTGCTCCGCCGCTACGTGAGTTGATGTATTTAGCTGTGTTTACATGGGTTATGCCAGGGAAATTATGAATTTGGTGGATTCAATATCGAGGTTTGTTGTTATTTTCTTCCACTTAGTTTTTAATATTTTCATTGTATCTTATCGCCTTAATAATAGGAACCTTGATTTTACGACCGCCTTCCTCTTTGGATTAGAATCGGTTGCTTATTTGGCTTATAACTTATAGATATTCGCCGCATTACAGACGCAACTACTGTAAGTCGGACCTGTTGACATACGTCGCGAGTGGACTAAGCGTAGCTCGAGGGATCACTAGAAGTTTGGTATTGACAAATATTTTGCATGCAATTCATGATATGTATAAGAAATTAGAAATCACATTAATTTAGTGCTTACACGATTATATCTGAGATGATAGTGAAGGTCTTGCCATATGGGGTTCAGAAACTAACATACCAAGCACCGGAAAACTTTTGGCATTAGAAAAGTATATAACTGAATTTGTGGGGATTGGGGCAAAACAGAAAACTCAGGAATATGGCTGACTAAATTACCGATAACCGGGCAGAATTTTTGTTAAATACCCCCGGTAACTTGGGATGTTTCACTAATTGACGCGCAAAGAGCTAGTTCAATAACGTCAATTCAAACGATGTCGTGTCCACAATTCATAGTTATATTTCATAATTCATTCTTGTACATTTTGCTACCTTTATCAGTGCACTCGATTGAAGCCACCACTCTCACTTCTGGAATTCAATCGTCATCACGAATAAAAGAGAGTTGCCACGCATCATCTGTATCCTTTAATCGTGCGGATTTTTGGGTTGATAAAGTCATTGGACAGTAAAATATTTTAGCTCCGCGTATCAGCTGATCTATCGACGTTAAACGTTCGTCATCCCAAGCCTCGTGTGGATTTGTTTGTTGGTTGTGTTCCAGATCTCATCTCTGGCGCTGTCTTTCTCTCTCGTTCTGGTCTGTTCAATCCAGTGTACCTTGAATTTATGTGACTCGTTCCAATTTTACTGATACATCTCCCGTTTAATTTGTACATCTACCTATCCGTTACCGTTATGACTCTTCTTTGAGACTACCATATTCTGGGTAATTTTTATTGTTTGATTGATTAGGCCGATACAACTTTCGGGCTAATAAAAATGTTTTCATAACCCAGAAAAGGACAAAAAGAGCGATCGAAATTGTTGGGAGTTATACGGTGCAATTTTAGGATTTTGTGGTTGCTTACTTGCCAGTCACAAATTGCTGAGTGACTGTAATACGTGCAGGAGCACTTCACTAAAGTCACGGAGTTCGTTGGAGTAACGTTAATCATGAAACTGAACTCACAAGTGCTCTTAGGTGATCTGGATGATCACCACAATATTCCAAATTACTAGTGTCTGACAACCGAGTGTTTTGTGAGGTAACCGAGGGCCACTGAAACGCAGTTACAGCTGCAACGATATTCGTAGTACGACGAACTTAAAAGAAATGAGCAACGTATCCTTTTGGTCCCGTCATGCTATCACGGAAACAAACAAACGAACAGACCGGAGCTCATAAACTTTGTGTTGTGATGCAAGGTCATTTCGTTCCATTCGACTAACGCGCAAAAGTTGCTGCAAGACCAATGTTATTCAAAATAAAGCATCGTTGTTGAAAATGGCGATCACTCTGAAAACGTTGAAGGCCGTCTCCCCACAAATGATCTTAGAAGCCTGTTGTATTTATTGGTTGAAAGTGATCCTGAAGAAGTGGAAGGTCCAGTACCTTTCGAAAGCTCTCCATGCAATCCAATTGGTTTATTGAGGTTCAAGTGGCATTGCCGGCCAAAACTTTGAATGTGTACTACTGGCTCTTCTGCGCAGCATGATGGCTACATTATGTTTTCGGAAAGTCAATTATGAGTTTCTTTCCGAAGTTCTTGAGGCTTGCCCTGCGCAGTGTCGTGGGCCACGGGGAGAACCTATTCTTACCTCGTATCTTTCATGTGCTGTTTGGCTTCACTACAATCCTGTTGACCGATTTTGCCTTAGAATGGTTAAATCTTCTTCCCTCGCTTGGGTGACATTACTGCGGTATAGCAATCACCAAAGCAATAGGACGCAGCACAGTTTGTAAACGAATCATGTTGCCAGCAATGTTTGGAAGTATAAGTCGTTGGCTGTAGCCCAGATTAGGACCAGTGGCAACCATGAAGAAGACCAGAGGAATAGCGCATGGTGGGCCCCCGCATGTTCTATGGCACACACATTATGCCGTGGAACCTCGTGAGTAGAATATCGATCCACGTCAAGCAACACTCTAAACGGTGCAACTGAGACGGCGCTGAAGAAAAAGATAATAGATAAATTGCTGCAAAAGGTAAAGATGTCGCTATGTGCATTGGAATTAGTGACAAGGATTTCCTATCCAGTTTCATATAGTAAGCATGCATAGAAACACGCATCCATGACAGACAGATGGTGAAGCTCGGCAACGGCGGAAACTTTCATCAAGGTCACACAATTTTTACTGAAGTATCATGGTGTGCAAGCCTTATGAGGCAGCTTGGGATCAATTAATACTGACGGTACCACAGGGGGTGCGGTCACGTGAGATTTTTGAGAGCTACCGTTTAGAAGAGTTTGTTTTGCTGATCCCATCCAATGAGCAAGCATACCAAGTAAATTAGATTGTTGCTAAGCCATCCCTTATCCAAGGCATTCGGTCAATGAAGATGTTTGATTTTGTTTGTTGTTCAGCTCAACAATTTGTCTAGAAATAGCCTAGTTAATTTCTCAAGAAGTCCTACTTTATAAGAGTGAAGAACGATTCCACCACTTTTAACGTAGCCAACATTTTCGTTCATTTACGAAGATAGATGTTGAAACTAAATCACGCCACTGATAAACGCCACGGAACGGATACCTAGGGAAATCCGCCGTATTCTCGACCAAACCAACAGAGGCAACTAAGACGGCATTATTTGTTTGACTTACTGAGACAAGCTAAGCATTCAGACATTATTGGGCGTGTCGCGAAATCTGGTTTTCGTACTCTGGGGGAGAGGTTATCAGGTGGTATGTTTGACGTCCTGGCGCGACGCACTGACATTTATGAACGAGTATTAAGGTTACGCGCATCTCATGGACCATTTAAATCGAGATATGCATTTCTACAAGAAATATGACAGTGCTTCATGTGGAACTCATTATGTACAAACCAGCCATGGGTAGAAACTGATCACTTTGATTTTATCCTTCGGTGGGGTCATTAGAGATTTTCTGTCGTAGTGGAAAAGCTAGGTTGACCCCTAAACGGTCAGGGTCACAACAGTAAAGTTATCCAACTGAGTGCCGCGTAGAAATGTTAACAGCTACGTGGACCGCGTACACGTAAGTCTGCTCCAAAAAAGCACAACAGACAAGACAGAAATAAGTTGGTTCTGATTCAGCAGAAGTTGTGAATAAAAACTGACTGATCCTCTTGGCTCCAAATACAGAAATTACCACCGTAAACCGATGCGCAAACTTGCCAGGAGTCGGCTTGAAGACCGTAAGGTTCGCTATTCGGCGCGATCCTGAACGATGGGAAAGGCTTTTGGTCGGTGAACAGTCGTGCGTTATTGCCCTGATTCCTGCTTGCACTGGCTGTCGGCAGAATGCTGGTGAAATTGTAAGTGAGAAGGATGGCTTACAAATTTATAACCTGATGGACTGAGCACTCCCAGAAACAGTTAAACCAGGTGAAGCCAGCTCGTTTAGCAACGGACAGTGGAGTTCGTGCGACTGCTTATGACGTTCCTGACGATCATCTGTTGAAAGATAACGTGGCTTTGAAGCTCCAAATATCGAAGCGCGATAAAACCCCACGTTCTGACCTTATACCTCAATCTTCATTCAGAGACTTCGGCCGGCGACTGTCGGGGGTATTTTCTCCTAAAATGGCTGCGACCTTGAATAATATCTATTCGTGCCACAAGGCGCGAAGATCTCAGTTCCGGAGCATCTGTCCATCTTCCGTTCCGATCGGGCCACTCTACTTTTAGTGCATCAGTTGAGCTGAGATCCATATAGGCCAATTGAAATACATATATGTTAGTTGCGATTGAAAGTGGTAAGCGCACAAGGATTCAATTTGAATTGCACGACTGTGTGCTGCTGCTTCATTAACGCCCCTTTGATATTCACCTGTGTAAGTTAGGTTCGATAGGTCGATGCACACCTCAAGTGGTTGTCCCGTTGAACTGTTGGCTTGCGAACGAAGTTGTCTGCGTGATGTATTTTTTTCCATTTTTGATGATAAAAACGAGTTTTGAGACTGAAAACATTTCTACCACTGCATCAAATCCGCCACCTCTGCATTCCATTGACTGGGACATATTTCCCCCAGGTTACGCAAGAGTTGGCGCTCTATCCTTTGGATGAGCCTTTGCTTCGTCCGTGCTAGAACCACATCGGAAAACGCGTTCAAGCTTGGCAGAGTGGCATTTATGGCGGATGCTTCTAACGCGCTAGAGCCTCAATAATTGTAGAGTTCTACAACCGCTTCAGAAAGGTCGTTCAAATCAGGTGAACCTTGGCCGTTTTAAATATTGCCGCATGGAAGCCATGTTGAGTCGCTGGCAAGAGATTGTCTGACTGACGCAAATGTCACACGTGTGCCTCCCAGTGTATATAGCAACCCGATGAGCAGGAGCTCCGTGTGCGGGAAGCTAGATACGGGATGCTCAGCTGCCCGTGATGCCATAAAGCCAATATATCCGCAGGTCTGGGGTTAGTACAGTTGAAGCAGAAAGATGGTGAAAGAAGTAAATCCAGGGCAGAACTGTGGCTGGTTCCCGGCCAAAGTGCACAATGTTTGTGGAGAAGAAGAAGAATCAGGAAGTGCTTCCGATTCCTGATATCAGCCTTCCACTGGTTCCTAATCACGTCAGCGTCATGGAGGCGGCAAACTGTGAATCATCAACGGCTTCAGTGCGCAAGTTCACACCCAAACGGAGCTGTTTTATTCCCGTCAACCTTCCTAAATCGAGTGATGAGGAACCGCAGCGGCGACTGAATAATGATCTCGTCCGACTCTGTTTAGATTTGCAAGGCATGTTTATCAAGGATGGAGAGCAGCTTGCAGTAACTCTAACTGTGAAAAATTTATTTAGACTTGGCCGACGTCCGCAAGGCCCTGAACCTCGCCCACGACCACTGAAGGTGATGTTTGGGCTCACAAAAATGGTCCAAACGGTCTTTCCTCGCAGGTATAGAATACGAATTCAAAGTGTTTGTATTTTGCGTAATCTCTCTCGAAGAGGTAGGGAACGTCTAAGGACAGCCTTAGGGGAATCACGAAAAGTTAAGGAAAATGATGAGTGCGTTCTTTCCATCCAGGATTTCTGGACAAATCACCACTGTTCAAAACCAAATTTGCATCTTTCAACTATTGTCTAACAGAATCAACCACAGTGGGAAGTTAACCACGGGAGAATGTTTGTGGCGACACCATGGAGGAATTGCCATGACCAATAGTGTGTACAGAATTTTGAAGTGTGTTGAACAGCCGGGAATTGTGTGAACATCAGGTTTGTCGATAGCAGCCGTAGCTTACGCCGCTCGTGAATACTTGGTTCAAAGATTCGGTCTATGACACTGGATTGATCAACTCTGGATACCATCTTTTCTGTTTTGACGCATCGTGTTTGCAGAGTCGTTGTGGGAGCTATTGCACTTATGAGAACTTATTCCAACCGAAGACACGGCGGCGACTGCCGACCAGGAGATCCGCCCCGAGAGTCTGTGGTGCAGATTCAAACCATCTTTTAAGTGTTAAGAGACAGTGCATGTTACCTACAGGACTTCTGAATCGCCTTTGGCCGCACTGCTAGGACAAATTTGACGCTAACCCGCTGACGATCATTGTTTTATTATGAGTGACTTCAACATTCCACAAATTGATTGGGGACCTTGGCGAAGTGTATAGCCTACAATTTTTTTATTTTATTGGACCTATGTCTGTACCGGCACGTCTGCAGGCCTATGAGATGCTTTCGCGACCAAGCATCTGTATTGCGTTCGCGATTCACTTCAAGCTAGTCGGACAGCGACTACATGGATCACTTTCTACTACTGGGGGTTAGTGTTCGTACAATCCTCGCGATCCATTAGAGACAACTCAATAGTGAGAAGGAAGTGCTGAACGAATTTCAGAATGTCTGACGAATGCCGTTAGCCGATGTGTGGGGAAAAGCAAAACCAATTGGCTGGATAGATGAAGGTGATCCGGCTGTTAATAGTCAGTGGGGGAGAATAATAGAGCACGTGCAAACAATGGTTGGGGCTTTTGTTCCAACTTGGTCACCGGGAACCGTTACGGTTCGATCGGGAACGTAGGACCTGTCTCCCGTGAAGCAATCGATCGTGGAGACTACTTCGGTCAACCGGATGTACATACGATCATCACGGAAGTAGTCAAAACCAGTGTGATAGACTGAAGATGGCAAAACGTAGGCTGTATGAGGGTCGCTCCCAGCCCAGTCAGTTACAGCCCTCAGATGGTAATGCGAATATTCACGAAGACTAACAAAACCAACCATAGGCACACCAATACTTGTCTGAGAGGTATGGGGAGCAGGAGCTGTAAAGGCAAAAGCAAGGGTCTTTGTTGCCCAGTATGCTACGGTGGACTCAGCTGAGACTCGTCCGGTTACTTCTTACGTTCCAGAAGCCTCGGTGTTCAATGCAGAGGCGATCAAACAGAAGTTTGCGGGGCAACCGATGAAACTCATCTTTCAGAAAACATCCGGTTGAGATGGCTTGCATCCGTTAGTACCGAGGCATCCGGCAGGTATGCTTGCAACGCAACTAGCGCGAAAGTTCAACATGTCTTGGCAACGACTGGGAACGGGCGGTCATCTGTTTGATGTACAAAGAGGTAGCGGGAAGCTCCCAGCCAGCTATCGACCAGTGAGCCTCACATCTGACGTCGAAAATGTCATGGAGCCTGTTAAATCGCCAGAAGATTCGAACTATGAGTTCAGGTAACCTAGTCTTGCGCACAGTCTGGGCTGGATATGTGTATATATATTTATATTTATCTTAAAATGGGCAGATGGCAGAAGACTACGTTATATATATATATACTGTTATCGAACGTGGTTCTACAAATATAATAGTTAACAATTTCAATGTACAGTAACTTACGACCAGGTTTACCAACGCATATAACAGTGCAGCGGAAGCGTGACAAGACGTCCAGTTAATTCCAGCGGGAAAATATGTGGTGGGTTGCTGTTACACATATAGACGAATGTGGCACCTTGTGGTAGGAATCAAAATATAAGGAATAAAATCGGATACAGTTCAACTGTGTATGACCGATATAGAGTTTATGGAAAAGAATTAAACGTTGACAAATCAAACGGTTGTGATTAAGCGCAAGCGTTGTGAACGGACGATTCACGTTAAGTTAGGAGATGAAGGTATATTACTGTAAACATGTGGGCAGAGTAACGTGAAATGTTAAATTGGGTTTCAAGGAGCCCCTGTTGGACAAGGGGCTCAAGATACATCTACGGGTGAACGGATGACTATATTCTTGCTAACTTGGTTTTGGTCAGTGTCGTTTCCGTCTGACCAAACTAATTCTAGTAAGAGGCGGACGGGTTGAACACGACGTTATCTTTTTGGACGTTGGGAAAGCTCTCAACGAAGTGCCATACGGAGGGTCCCTGAAAAGCGCAGGCACTTGGTATCACCGGCCTCGCCCAAAATTTGATGGTGGACCTATTGGGCAATCACATTCACTCCGTTAAAGTCGACGGCACTTTCTCCTCCTGTTGAGTGGAGCCCTTAAGCGTTTAGCCCTGGACCTACTGCTGTTTTTAGTCCTCACCAGTGACCTCCCCAGTATAACTAAATCACCGCGCCTAATATGCACCGATGACCTCCAGGTGCGACTCGTCATGAAATCTGCAGAAGGTCGGCATGCTTCACGGGCTGCTGTTGATCGCCTCCAAGAGGGTTGTGCCAGTGAAGTTTCAAAATTGTGCGTACGTGCATAGTGGTAGGACGGACGGACTGGGCGCCTACCAATGAGTAAAGGGTTATTGAGACAAGCAGTTGGTGAACGCGAACTGGATATTATTGTTTCAGGTAAATTCTAGACGCAGAACAACAGGGGCAAGAACCTGGCGTCAGTTCTTGGTGTACTGATGGCGACCAAGCTAGCTTCAAGCAGGCTTGCGGTCAAAACGCTGGTCACCCTGTTCACATCATACGTTCGACGAAACCTGGTGTGCCAGGGTGCGGCGGTCCATCCGTACACCAAGAGGGGATACGGAATCTGGGGGATATTCAAAGAACGACCATGAGAATTGTGGTTGTCATATACCAGAAGACTTTATAAAGCTGGATGGTCATGGTATTCCAACTGCCAACTAAGTCCGTGACCTAGATATACGTTACTCAAACCCATTCAATTTCGCTGAACATATATCTTTCTTAATAGCTAAAACTAGACGAACGATTGGATACATTAGGCACTCATTCTTCCTTCCTGCAGCTCGACTACAC
>JTDE01002024.1:57901-89008 GCA_014338405.1 Paragonimus skrjabini miyazakii
AAATGATAAGAATTATAAGCTATTCAAGAAAGAATATGGAAGAAGAATGTTCTATTTTGACGTTTAAAAATGCACAAGGCTCTGACTGAATAAGAGTAAGGGAGACGGTTACAGTAGCCGGTGTAAGAAGGAAAATGATCAATACTGTTTGTTCTTAAGGAAAATTAAGGAAAAATAGGGCCACCCTTCAACGCTGATCAAGCAAAGCACAGCGATCTCAAAATAATGCAACAGACCTTTACAAAATCAACAGTCGATGCTTTTTATCTTGAATTCGCCAAGGCTTTTTACCGAGTGGATCATTCTGTTTCACTCGAAAAGCTTCACCGTTGTGGTGTCTAGGGTAACCTTCTCCGCTGGCTGAAATCTTTTCCTAAAACCGTTCCTACCGTGTGTGGGTGGGTTTCTCTGTATCTTCTGTTAGATTCAGCCCCAGGGGAGTCCCACACGTCTCCATCCTGGGGCCATTACTCTCCTCTATCTTCATCAATGATCTTCCATCCAAAGTATCGTCTCCATTGCTACTGTTTGCTGACGATATCAAAATCAGGCGTATTGTGTGTAACAGCTCTGACGCAAATGCCCTGCATGCTGCTGTTAGTGCGCTTTATAACTGGTCCAAATGTAACTGCATCGAGTTCAATACCAGCAAGTGCAAAGTTATGCATATCAAGCATAAACACAATTTCCTCTACTCCCTCGGTGGAGTATCGCTCCAAATCACAGACAGAGAAAAAGACCTTGGTACTGTTGTGACGCGCAACTTCTCCAATTCTCTCAATACCGAGGCGAGCACCAAGAATGCCAGTGGCATTCTAGCGCTTCTAAAGCATATGTTTGGAAAATATGAACAATCATGTTTCAATCATCTGTACAACAGCTTTATTCGTCCGAACCTCGAGCAGGAAGCCCTTGTTCTGAAAACTGTTCAGAGGCGTACGACAAAAGCAGTCAGTGTATTGAGTGCAAAACCCTACACTGAGCCGCTTTGCGCGCTAAATCTCTTCTCTCTGGAATACCGTAGACAGAGGTTACCTAATATTAGCGTACATGATTATAAAGACCCCTAACCATCCGTGTAGATCCCTGCTCACTCGTGCGGGTACTAACTCACTTGGAGGGTATAATCTGAAAATTAAATGTCAGTATAGCAGATTTGTTCTCGGTTCGGATCTGCAAAGCCCGGAACTCCCTGCCAGAACATATTGTGAGTTTCACGACAGTCGCTGCGTTTAAATTTCGTCTAAATTGCTATTCTAAAATTTAGTCTAAACCCCAGTATACTATTCTGCACACAGCCACGGATGTAGGGTCCTTTATTGAATAGCTCACACCTGATTATATATGTACACCCAGCTATAGAATTGCGAGTTTAAAAACAGTAGGCGTGCATCTATTTGTTCGTTTGTTTATTATTCATTGTTCATTGATGGAAATCCAGAGCCGCTGACTGTGTTAGCCTCTTCACTGAGCGTCTCGACACCGGAGTGAGCAGGGTTAACTATTCTCTTTTCCAGCGCGCCATCATATGTTCATCTAGGAGCCTCTTGAAGCCCACATCATTGGGTGAAATCATCACCTGCGCTGGTAGCGCATCCCAACTATTGACGGTCCGCCGTGACAGTCGACACACGGCATGGAGTCGTCCCGATCGTTGTTTGAGAATCCTGAATGGATGCCCCCAGAATCTGTGCTCATTTCGGAGGGGGAAGTCTGCTCTGAGCTCTTCAACAATGTCGCCTCGCAAAATGCGGCGTATCAAAATCAGGTCACCGCGGAGCCGCCTGTAACTCTTAGGGTACATGTTCAGGGCTCTAACCTCCGGTTATAGGAGAGGCCATTCATCCCAACAACAACGCGTGTGGTTGCCCTCTGTACTCTTTCAAGTTGAGGGAAGCTGTCGCCTACCAGCGCAAGAAACTGGATTACTAGCTGCCACGTCCTGTGAACTGAACTGAACCTAATTTTGTGTACAGGAAAACACTTTGGCGTGGCGTGTCTCGGAAGAACATGAGATGAGAAGAGTAAGCCTCCTTGGACACTTTAGCAAAGGATCGACGGATGGCCCCAGGCACTCTCCTAGCTTTTACACAAGCTAGTGTTATGTGAGCCTGCGTTTTGAGGGTGTCAGACACTAACACCCCGAGGTCACGTTCTGTATTACACTGTGCCAATAAGTGACCTCCAACATGATAGGCCTTGACATCGGTGATATCTCCCAGGTGCATGAAGGAGCATTTTTGCGGATTTAAGGGCAAGCCCCATTGCACCGTCCATGTTGAAATTCTATTTAAGTCCTGTTGCAGTATATCGCTATCCTCTTCTGAAGAGACTACTCTCCACACTTTCATGTCATCCGCGAAGACGAGGGCAGGCGACTGCAACTGGTCCAATAGATCACTGATAAAGAGCAGAAACAGCGAGGGCCCGAGCACTGACCCTTGTGGCACACCACTTGGGGCAGGCAGCCATTCCGATGGTTTTCGACTAACCCTTACTGCGAATGACCTACCACGCAGGAAGTCCGCTATCCAATTCGTTATAGGCAAGCTGACAGAGTACGCCAACAACTTGGTGAGCAAATGATTGTGCGGCACTCTGTCGAACGCCTTGTTGAAGTCGAGAAACACTACGTCCAGAGTCTTGCCGTCTGCTCTCGCTTCCACCCATCGCTCTCTGGCAATTAGGAGGTTTGGTAAGCAAGATCGCCTCATCCGGAAACCTTGCTGCTTCTCGCTGAGCGTTGAGAGTTGGTCCAGGTGCCCCTGAAGACGACGGGCAATCAGCCGTTCCATTACTTTACCAAGTACGCGTGTCAAGGATACTGGTCGGTAGTCGACAGCTTTCGATCGCCCTGTTCCCTTGTACACAGGGGCAATCACCGCTCGTTTCCACGCCGTTGGCAGCTTACTTCCGTTCAAGGACTGTTGGTACAGGTCCGTCAGTGGCTCAGCCAATTCCACCGCCAGTTCACGCATCAATAAAGGGTAGATGTTACCCGGACCGGGAGAATTATTGACATCGATCAACCTAAGCTCGCGTTCCACTTCTTCAATGCTAAGCAGCGTGTCGATCAGGCATGGTCCAATGTCATCAGGCAAGGCAGATTTTGCACTATCCTGGGAGAAACCCGAAGCGTAATGCCCCGTCAGTAGCTGAGCTTCATCCCAGTCCTCAACCACATCGTTCCCGCTCTGATCCATCAGTGCCGGGATTGCCACCTTAGTTCTGGTCCGTCGGCGGATATGCGCCTAGAGCCTTTTGGGTGTTATGGCTGATTCTACGGCCAGCTTTTCCTCGTATTGCTGACGCTTTCTTATCTTCACGGCGTTAAATTCGTTCCGTGTCTTCTGTTAAGCATCGTAGGCACCATGACCAGGCCGGTAGCTCATCCATTGTCGGTGTCTGCGCCTGAGGATGGCACGCAATTCGACATCGAACCACCGTGGCCCCTCAGAGTGGGAACGACCATGGGACACCGGTGCGAACCGTCCTACGAGAGCCAGCAGGTTATCCCTAATTTTGCACCAACGTCCATCAACCGTGTTTGTGCTGCCGCCTCAGTCGTATTCGCGCTCAGCCTCTCTCATTACTCTAAACGGAATTCTCCAGATATTCCGTCGAACCGGGGTAGGTGTTACCCACAGTTCACCTCTTGCCCATCATATATCCAATAGCGCATGATCGCTGCTCCCTATTGGGGGCAATATGTCAACACGGTTGACGTCGGACTCTAACGCGAAAAACACCAGATCCAACCTAGAGCGGCATTCAGCCTGTAGCCGTGTGGGAGCCTCCACTTGCTGGTACAGGCACAGCTCGTTCACGGCTAGCCAAAGCAGTGTCTCCGAGAAACGGTCTGAACCACTGGAGCCGGCTATTGTACTCCAGTTGATGTGAAGTGCGTTGAAATCCCCCAATATCAAGCAGTGGTTAGTCGCCCCGAATATCCTCAAATCATCTAACAGTTGAGGTGGAAAAGATCCAAGAGAGCGGTATATACCACCGACCACAGTAAAGCTGTTTGGTGTTAACTTTATCTTGCTCCATAGTCCCTCGTAATTACCGTCGTCATCGACTCTGGCTAACACAAAAGTGGCGGGAATGTTATCACGAATAAAAAGCGTCACCCCTCCTGCTTGTCAACCACTAACTAATATACCCTGGAGAGGGTATATCCGGGGAGGAAGACTTTGGCGTCCATCACGTCCTCTGCCAACCACGTCTTAGCAAGAGCCATGACTTTATGGTATTACTGCCAACCCATTGCTCTACCTCATGCAGCTTGCTTAGGAAGCTCCGAGCGTTTGAGTACACCACTCGTCCGATCTAAACATACTTCCCTTTCTTTGGAAAGGAGAGTGGCGTGTAGTTCTGCTGGAGGCTCTGCCGTTCCTCCTTGCCCAGGAGAAAAACAAGGGGCTTCCAACGGACTTGAGGCCTCCGCTTGACCTGAAAATTCCAAATAAGCAAGTCGGACTCCCCCTTGTCTTTTCTATCGCGCAGTTCCTTTAGGGCAGCCTTCAGGCGTTCACGATCCTCTGGGGCCAGGTCTCTCGATATGCGGACGTCCACACAGCGCACCTTTGACGACGGTTGGAAGTGCAGGCGAGTTTCCAATGCAGTTCCCAGAACCACTTTGAGTGGTCGCCGTGACCCACTGGTATCTCCGCCTTCCGACCAAGATGGAATGCTGAGCGTACTATTATTTTAGCAGCTAACTCTCCCTCCTCAGTTGTGAACATCATAATAAGCAAATCACGAAAGGCAGCAACGCCATGATCCAACCTTGACTGGGAAGTTTGGGTGGTAGCCTCAGGATGGTTAAATACTATCACACACTGATCTCGTGGTGGATGTACTTTCGTAGATCTCGGTCGAGCTTTCTCCTTCTGAATGCCTGCGGGGGGTCTGCATGACCACTTTGGGCATATTTAACCTCTGTGACTGTGGGTCTAAAGGCGGATATGGCCATCTTTGGTTTGTTCCTCCGTTGGTGTCGAACTCCGGTTTTTTCCTTCCTTGGTACGGCTGGGTCCTCCAAGGCTCTCATAACCACGTGCTCTAGGACCTTCACACCTACATCTTTTGGGATTACCGCGCCCCCGTCCTCCGTGCCCTTCGTAACCACATCAGCGAATGACCGTCCAGAAGGTGGTGGAATGCCCGCGCACAGCTGCAGTCCTGCGATCGCCTCTACCGGTGTACTACATATTCCTTGATCCGGCAATACACGTGTATCATTCATCGCAATTATGGATAATGGGGGGTGGGAAGGACTCAATCTAACACCTGCAGGGCAACACTTCAGGCAACAAAATGTAAGCCGATCCGAACGACAACTCTTGAGGCAATTGTATCGCTCCGCGGTGACTAAAGCGCGGGTACGGTGCAACCATCCATTGTAAATGTCACACTGCAAAGCTTGAGACCGTTTTCCGATATCCCTTCCACACTGTAGATGCGGCGAAGGCTTATCCACAACGGTGGGCGTCATCTGATAATCTGGGGGGGATAATGTGCCACCAGTTGATCAAACACATAACTGACCAGATTCGATGGGGAGTAAATGTCGAATTAGCTCCCAAACTCGTTTTGTTCCCAAAATTTGGAAAAAAACACCACGTAGTAAAAATTTAACCACGCGCCTTGACCTTGACCATTTATTCTTTGTTTTAGCCCTTTGATACAACCAAGAAAGGTTGTGACGTGTAACTGTCTCTCCGGTACAAAGATTCCTTGCCTGGAAAAACGTGTAATATTCCAGAAAGTCAATCACAAGAACAACACACTATGTCCAGCGTTTATTAATCGAAACACAGCAGGTCTGACTCGCAAAAGAAGAAAAGAAGTCACAAGTCAACAGTAAACATATATTGAACACAATACAGACACCGAGAGAAGCAGCCCACAACGCGTCCTTGTCCATATATATATGGGGTCCCACGGTCCAGAATAGTCCACCAATCAAAAGTGGTCTCACGCTCACTGCCCGCCGACCTCCGGCTCTGGTTGGTCATCCTCTTCCGCTCGTTGCACGGGCGCGGCCAACCCGCTTGTTCGAGGGCCTGAAAGGAAGCGGAAGGGAGTATGTGTGACAAAACAAAATGGCGGCGCACTACACGCTATTACAAACGTAACCATCAAAAGCCGCGGCTTTCTACTTCCGTCTATCATCCATTAGTCCCATGGAAAAGAACCAATGAGAACACGGACAAAGTAGACTCCGGATAGGTGATGTCTGTCACCAGGCCTTTGCGAATTTACGCGATAGAGTAGTCGGTATTTGTCTAAAGTCATTGAGCCTGTGGCCTCGCAAGCGCGAAGAACTGTTTAAATCTCGCGGCGATCCATGTCTCAGTAATGACTTTTCAGGAACTGATACACAAGTTCCAGGCAGGGGCCCAAATAATCTTAATTCTGGTAGTTGAATCGTATTCGTTGGGCTAGGTTTACACTGACGGTTGTAATGAGGAAGTGGTCCAACGAAATCAAAGTGGACGTGTTTGAAGTGCCTTTCGGGTAAAGCATACGTTCGCGTGGTTGTAGTGTGGTTGTGGTGGATTTCACTTAGTTGTCATTACAAGCGCTGTTCCGCTCACTTGCGAACATCCTTACGAATGTTTGCCATATTTAACTTTCAGTGACTGGCTTGGTTGAGGCGCGAAGGCTCAGATGTGACTGGGAGTGAAGGCGGTTAAAACATCGAACCGGCATGCGAAAAGAACGAACGGTCTAGGTTTGCCCATGGACATGTCGCATGCAATTAACGTGGTGTTACGTTTTCTCAAAGAGAGGGTAGCAGGAGGTTGGCGAAGGCTTGAGTCATTGTGTAGAGGACAAAGGTCTATGGATCCTCGTCCACCAACAATTTAAAACGCGTTTCGTGAAGAGCAGGCGAAATGTAATCCCAACAAACATGGAACTAAAAAACGCAGCGGAGTTTGGAAACAAACCATACACTTCCAGCAGTGTTTGGAAGTGAGGTAAGCGGTTAGATCTAGCCTAGTGTGCGACCAACGGCAGCAACCGAGAAGAGAAAGAAAAGAAATGCGAGATAAGCTACAGCCCACTCGGTGCGCCAAGCGAAACGTGTGTGGAGCTTTCGAGTGCGTCAAACAACGCTCGAGAAGGTCCGGGTAAACGACTTTGAAGAACAGAATAACAGTTGAGTCCTTAAGACAGAGGCCAGCATTCGCTGCATGCAATTAGTTACACGACTAAAGAAAGTGGCACTGAGTTCATATATGAAGACGAACGTTCAGACTTAGTCTCCTTAATTTCCATGATGACTGAGTGAATCCGAACGAGATATAGAATTTAAACACATATATACTTTTGCACTGTATGCACTCGAGACGTAAAATGACGGGGGGGATATAGAACTGGAATGTACTTGATAATACACGACTTACGCGGGCTCATCAGTTTGTAGGGACGAGCGAACCGAGAACGACCGGTTGAGAATAACACAACGAGTAGACGCAGAGTATGTTGTCGATCTGCGAGATCAACGCGAGAGTGAACGAATACCAAGACGAAACGACAACAGAGCGGAGCGACAAGCGAGCACGCAGCGCGATCGTACTTTCGTGTACCCGGGGTACTTGTCGGTATCTCTACACGTTCGAACAACGTTTAAGTGCATACAAAAGATGGAAGCAAAAGAGTACAAATGGTACTCGTACCTGTCACAACGAGACTGAACCTTAACGCGTTGTGACGGCTTGCGCATCTCGATGACCTATTGGGCTAAACTGGACAGTGTGGCCACCACACCGACAGAGTTACTCATGCCAGGCAGGCCACTAAGTAGAGGTCTGACAAATCAGTCTCTTGGTCCACCAGGTCCGGGGTTGGAAGAAAGTTGGCATCTATTTCCGAAAAATTTACCAGTTCTGCTACACTGCCACCCACCTGCTGCCTTGCGGTATAGGTTTTTGAGCCAAAGGCTTTGGTTGAGAACCCTAATCGTTTTCCTTTCTAAATCTGGGCATCCTGGTAGTATCTCAGCCCACACACAATCATGGATAGTCACAACACAAGTAATTTCATGCTGCATTGGCCGTATCGCAGTATAAACCGGGTCGCCCTATCTGTTGCATACAACAGGGTGGATAAGCGAAAGCATGCTACTGCTAACCCCTCCTTTACTGTCCTATCAAATTTAGTTATCAGGCTCCCCTCGACCTCCATTTCTGATAGTTACTCCACAGGTCCCACAACAGATGTAGCTAACCGTGGTAACACTGAGCCGGTAAGTTCTGTCTCTTGCCATTCAGCTTCATGCCTCCCTTATCCCTTGCTTAGACCTAGAATGCGAATTAATATAGGTGCCTTCAACGTTCGCACTCTAAAACAGATAGGTCAGTAGGCCGCTCTTGCACGAATGTTAGACTCATTGCGTGTCGATGTCTGCTGCATCACGGAAACTAGAATCCAGGACAGTAGTCAGCGTATGGAAATAACAGCACCCGCATTGCCTACCAGATGCTGGTTGTACACTTCGGGTGACTCCACAGCCGCTGTTACAGGTCAGGCTGGAGTAGGTATAGTCCTTAGCTCAACGGCCGCAGCCGCATTGATAGATTGAATTCTTGTTAACAGTAGACTGTGCCATCCGCTGGGCAGGTTCCGTTAAGGCCAGCTGTAGACGCAAGACTTTCAGGAATTTATTCATTGTCTGCTTTCGCTCCTACTGACTGTAGTGACGTTAGCATCAAAGACGCGTTTTATTCGGATCTGGCCGCTCTACTTCGGTCGATACGTGGCTCTGATATAGACGTTTTGTCCGGAGATATGAATGCTCAGGTCGGCCGCCTTGGTGAGGCCGAATCTCGTTTGGGTGGCAAGTTTGGGATAGCGTCACATCGGTCAGGTAATGGTGGGCGATTGTTGCAACTGTGCGCTGAGTATCAGCTATTTTTAGCCAGCACTAGTTTTAGGCATCGCGCGCGTCATTGCTATACTTGGCGCCCGCCTTCTCCGAATCAGGCCCGGTCTCAGATAGACCACATAGCTGTTAGTTACATGTGGTATGGTTCCATTCAAGACTGTCGTTCTTATTGGAGCACATACTTGGACTCAGATCGTGCATTGGTATGTTGTCCTTTTGTTCTTACTTTTGTTGGACAACGGCCCCACCGACGGCAACGACTGGTTGTTGAGAAATTGACTTTACCATCGGTAAAGCATAATTGCCAAACCAGCATAGAAAGCTGCTTTAGTGGTACTCACTCCGAAGACCCTAATAGCTCCTGGACACAAATCGCACTTGCCATTCAGAAAGCAGGTATTGTAGTATGCGGCACAGGGGTACATAAGTTTAATAAACATTGAATTTCAGAGAAATCTCTGGAGTTTTTAGAAGCTAGACAGAACAGTCCTCCTGGTAGTTTACATAATAAGTCTAGAAGAGATCCGTAGGAAGCTGGAACGTAGTCTAAAGGCTGATCGTGGGGCTTCGTCGGTGGGAAAGTTAAGGAAATGGAAACCGCCTTTGCTTCAGGGAACACGGGTAAACTCTTCAAGCTGATCCGTGCTACTGGTCCCAGGCGACCGTCTGTCAGTGAAGCTATCAGCGAGGCAGATGACACTAATCTATAACGAGTCCAGACGGTTGGAGCGTCGGGCGGAACACTTTGAGGGTCAATTTGGCTGGTCTCCTACTTCTACCGTGCTGCCTCCACAAACTTCTGATGTAACGCCCTGGTCGGTAGATTTAGAACCACCCACTAGGACTAAGGTTTGCAATTGCATCTCGGCTCTCAATCTTAATGAGACTGCTGGTCCAGGTGATCTAGTGCCAATACTTTTTAAAGAAGGTGGAGAGGTGTTAGTCGAGGCCTTGACTCAGATGTTTCAACTTGTGTGGATGACGCAGACCATCCATCCGTGCTGGGGTCACGCGACAATAGTTCCTATATTCAAAAGGGGTATCAGGAGCTGTTGCGAAAATCTTAGGGAATTAGTTTGACCCCAGTCATTTCTAGGATTCTGGCATCCATTATACTTCAT
This sequence comes from Paragonimus skrjabini miyazakii, assembly GCA_014338405.1. NCBI lineage: Eukaryota > Metazoa > Platyhelminthes > Trematoda > Plagiorchiida > Troglotrematidae > Paragonimus > Paragonimus skrjabini miyazakii. The sequence continues at coordinate 67,919 of JTDE01002024.1, forward strand.
CGGCTAACTGCAGTTCGTGAGGTAAACATCAGAGGAGAACAGGCAGGGTTTCGTCCTGGCCGGGGATGTACAGATCATATTTTTTTCCTCCGTCAAATTTTGGAGCAACGTCATGTATACCGCCGGCCAACATTTGCTAAATTTCTCGACTATAAAGATGCGTTCGATTCGGTGGATCGTTCTACAGTTTTAGAGTCGCTTAAACACAGGAATGTACCGACCAAGTATGTGAACATACTGTTGGCGCTTTACTGGCATACTTCGGCTCAGGTTAAGGTTTACGGTGAGCTGTCTGACACTTTCAGCACCAGGAGCGGCGTTCGTCAAGGCTGTCCTCTTTCACCATTTTTGTTTAATTTCGTCATGGACGAAATAATGGAGGACTGTTTCCGGCAGTCACAAGATGCCGGTGTGGACCTCCTACCTGGTGGAAGGCTGACTGATCTTGATTATGCTGACGATAAGGTGTTGCTGTTTGACAACTTTCAATCGGCACAAATAATGCTATTTCGCATTCTGCTAAGTACTTCGGAATGCGCTTTGCAGCCTCAAAATGCAGAGTGCCTCTGCAAGATTGCTGTGTTTACGTAGATTTAATCTTAGATAACGAAGTCATAGAGGTTGTTGATCTGTTTGTATACCTTGGAAGCTGCATCATCGCCGGCGGTGAGGGTGTAGGGAATGAAATAAAGGCACGGGCGGCTAGGGCGGCGTTTTCTAATCTGAGGTACTTATGGCGACGGAATGGCGTCTCTCTGAAGCTTAGGGGTCGCGTATATCAGACAACAGTGAGGGCTGTATTACTTTACGGCAGCGAAACGTGGCCGCGCAGGGTAGAGGACGTCAACCGTCTTCAGGTATTTGACCACCGATGTTTGCGTTCAATCGCTCGTATCGGGTGGCATGAGCGAGTGAGTAACGAGAAGGTTAGGAAGCGGGTGTTCGGCACTGATTTTCAAACGAGTTCTTTTGTTCAATTACTACATTTGCACAGACTTAGATAGTTAGGTCATGTACTAAGGATGCTAGCTGGTCGTCTGCCACACCGAGCACTGTTTGCCGACGCTGCGGTCGATTGGCGCAAGGTGGACAGATGATGACATGGCGTCGATAAATGAAATCTTTCACGAAGAGGTTGGCTACTGTAGATTGGGTTTGTCTCCCGGGCTAGGGCTCTCGCGACTCACAGAGTCGGTGGCTTGAGATTTTAGGTGAGATGGTGGCTAACCGAACTCAGTGGCGTGAATGTTGTCGTTGTTTGTCCGAGTTGTCTGTGAAGTGCGTGCACTTAATGACGCGGGACAGTGAAAGCCGCAAGGAAGCTGTCTTGCTGATGACGCCTTACTTTCACTTACAGCTCGGTTGTTTATTTGTAAGGTGCAGGCGTCTTGATGTTGTATGTTTGAATATAAGCGTAGCTATTTTTAGTGATTAGGTCCTATCTCCTCCCCTCTTTTCCTTCTCTCTTCCTGAACTGGGTTTGTTTTTTCTTCGTAACTTTGAGGGACAGGGTGTCGATTTGGGATGGTGACGTTGTTCAGAGCGCGGTAATCGCCACACGGACGCCAGGCACCCGTTAATTTTTTGGGGACCATGTGAAGGGGTGAGGTTCATGGACTATTTGAAGGCTGGATAGCGCCAAGTCGTAAGATGTTCAAACCCTGCTTTGTCTACTTTGAGGTTCTGCGGTAGCAAACGTCTGGGGCTTGCGAATGTAGGTAGATCTTTGATAACGACGTGGTGAAAGATGTCGTGTTTAGACGACGATGTCAGGTTAGACGGATTGATAAGCTGTGGAAATTGTCGGAGGGGGTTTGCAAAACCGACCGCAGTCCAATCGAACTAGTTTATGTGACCTCGCCTTGTACGCACAAGGTGGTCATGCTGTTAATCACTTTCCGACTACCGAACTCCACTAGGAATCCAAAGAATAATTAAGAAATTAACCTATGTGATCGGATGTTGTACATCTGCTACCGTAAGTCCCTAGAGGAACTGACACCTAAGGTCGAGATCCACAGTGAGTAGCTTCTCGCTGTATGTTGGAGTCGTTGAACGATTAGCTACCTGTATTGTGTACGGTACCGGTTGGAGGTTGCGTTTGTCATCTTACGGTGAGATAATGCTAACTTCTGCGGCTGTATCAATGAGGAAATTCAGGGCACTTGGTAGGCTGAACACACAGTGGGCGACAGTTTGAGAAACCACCAACAGCCGTTACTGCCTGATCTCGGCGTTCCTCGGATGGAAATTATTCGGAACAAAACTGCATGGTCTGGTACAAAGGACCACTTCAGAGTCAAATCGATGATGATAATAACACGTTTCGATCACCTCGTCGTCTGTGTGAACGACTTCAGGATCGTCGACGACGGGAAGTGCGCCTTGATTAATCGTCAGTTCAGTGATTGCAGAGAACTGCACAGTCATGTCGGCAAACTGCTTTTTCAGCAAATCCTGTTCCGTTTGCCAGCTATGGCTCGACACCTCTGGTAAATGTACATGGGAAACTGTGTAGCTTTGGTAACTCTCATATACCTGGTCAACCAGCTCTGCGATGTTATGATGTGATTTGTCCTTATCGAATACCAACAATATTTTCCGAATATTTTCCGGCAGATTTTTGTGCCGTAGCTCACGCAGGATTGGTTGGCTGACCGTATGTTTGTTCTGTGACAGTGTCTTGCGGCGGAGAAGTGGGGTTCTGTCGCCCAACTTTACTCTTGTAAGAAGTTTCCACAGGTTCTGTTCACCAGTTGCAGTTCGTCTAATGATTGAGACCTTTACAATGGCATACGGGCGAACGTTGGGTCGAGTGCAGATAAGGTCGGCGACTCCATTAGTGACCTGCTCAGGGAGGTTACCAACTATGAAACTGTACATGAACTTTCGGGAACAGGTGTGTTGAGTATCAAAGAGGGCTTCGATTTGAGTAAACCAAAACCTTAAACCACGACCACCGAACTCAGGAAGTTTAACATAAGCTGCACTTTCCAAGATAGCACGATCTGGTTCAGTATCTGCCATGTTAAGGAAATAATCAGTCACAAAAAGATACCGATCAAGTGAAGAATTTTTTTTCTAGGATTTACGCGGAAAATTTTCTAAACTAGTAAGCGAACGACAAAATAACTAAACACGGGTTCATCACTTGTGTAATGGAACTAAGAAATGTGGACAGTGTTATTAGGTAATTTACAGTGATTCGCAGTAACTGTTCAAGGTAGATTCCACCACACTAAGTCCGTTGTGTGTTGAGAGGAGGTTCCTCTGGAATAACAGAGAAATTTCAGCGAATACAATTCCTCCAGTATGTTGAGAAGGACGTTGCCACGGTTAGCTCACGATAACGACGATCACGTGAAAGCAGAAGGTAAGGTGCGCGAGGACATCTTGGTGAAGCCGAATCTCATTTAAGCAGTAGGTTTAGAATAACGTTACATCTTTCAGACAATACCCGGCGACTGTAGCAACTGTGCGCTGAAAATAAGCTACTTCTAGCCAGCACTGGTTTTAGACATCATGTACGTCATTGTTGTATTTAGCGCCTCCTCTCCTCCGGATCATACTTGATCTCAGAAAGACTACATAGCCGTTAGTTATATTTGGAAGGGCTCCGTTGAGGATCGTCGTTCTTATTGGAGCTTATACTTGGATTCGCATCATGCGTTGGTACGTCGCCGTTTTGTTCCCAATTTTGTTGGACAACGACACCACCGACGGCAGCGACTAGCTGTTAAAAACTGGCTAGGCCATCGGTAAGGCATAAGTACCAAACTAACCAAGAAAGCAAGCTTAGCACTTCCTACTCTGGAGATCCTAATAGCTGCTGGACTCAAATCTCACAAGCCATTTATAAAGCAAGTACTGTGGCGTGTAACACAGTGGTTCGTAGGTTAACTAAACATCGGAGCTCAAAGGATCCTTTAGAGCTACTTGATACTAGACGGGATATTCGTCGTGGCATTCCATACAAAAGGTTTAGGGGGGATATCGGTAAGTAGCTGAGGCATAGCCTAATCGCCGACCATGAGGTTCGGCTAACAGAGAAAGTTTAGGAAGGCTCTCGTTTCAGCAAACGCTGACAGACTTCAGGTTTATCCATGCTACTGGTCCAAGACATTCGTCTGTCAGTGAACCTACCAGCAAGGCAAACGGCAGACTAAAACGGCGGGCAGAACACTTTGATAGTCAATTTCGCTGACCTCCTGCTTCTACTGTGTTGCCGCCACAAGCTTATAATCATCAAACTTATAATGCGACACTTTGATTGGTGGATTTAGGACCACCCACTGAGATTGAGGCTGGCAGTTGTATTTCGGCTCTCACACCTAGTAGGTCTGTTGGCCCAGATGATCTCATGCTGGCGCTTATCAAAGAAATTGGGGAGGCGTTTACTCAGTTGTTTCAACCTGTGTATACGACGGAGAAAATCCCTTTGTGCTGGGGTCACGCGATTATTATTCCCGTATTCAGGAACGAAGTTCGGGGCTTTTGCGAAAACCATGAAGGAATTAGCTTGACTCCAACCATTAGTATGGTTCTGACATCCATTGTACTTCGTTGATTCACTACGGCTGGGAAAGTGGACATTGAGAAAAGATAGGCAGAGTCTCGTCCTGGATGAAAATGTGTTGATCATGTTTTCACTCTTCATGACTTTCAGGAGCAGCTGGCCAATAATGACCGTATTTCTTGACTTTAAAGGTGCGTTCGATTCAGTGGGTTGGTCTAAACTTTTGAAGTCGCTTAAACGCAGGGGTTTACTGACCAAGTATGTAAACATGCTGTTAACGTTTTATTCCGGTAATTTAGGTCAGGTTAAGGTGAGGTGTCTGACAGTTTCAACACCAGGAACGGCACCCTTCGAGGCTGTCCATTTCCACCATTTTTGCGTAATTCTGTCGTCGAGGAAATAATGGAGGACTGTTTGCAGTGGCGTAGATTTCTTACCTGGTGTAAAACTGACTAATCTTGATTTTGCTGATGGCAGTGTGTTGTTCGGATTTTGAGACACAACGGGCAATGCTAGACGGTATTTCGTACTGTGCTAAATATTTCAGAACTCACATTGCCGCCTCCACGTGCAAGCTGCTTCTGCATAGGTTTGATGTTAAGTAATGAAGTTGATTTGAATGATTGGTTTGTCTGCTTGAGGGGCTACATCGGCGGAAGTGTAAGGAATGAAATAAAAGCACGTATCTCTAAAGCCGGGGCGATATTCGCTAATCTAGGACACCTTTGGTGACAGAGATACATCTCTTCGAGGCCTTTGGGTCCTGTATGTAGGGCGACAGTGAGGGCTGTACTACTTTATGGCAGCGAAACATGTCTACTCTGGGTTGAAGACATGAATCGTCTTCAGGTAATTGACAGACGATGTCTGTTTGATCACTCATATCGGGTGGAATCAACGACTAGTTAACAAAGAGGTTGAGAAGCGAGTAATTGGTGGTGATTATCAACGGAGTTCTGTTCAATCCTTACATTTACACAGACGTAGTTGGTCAGGTCATGTACTAAGGATGCCACCTAGTCGTCTGTCACACCGAACATTCTACCGATGCTGCGGCTGACTGGTGTGAGGCGCAAGGTGGACAGATGATGACGAAGGGATTGTCTATTGTAGGTGGGGTTCCTCTCCTTGGTTAGGGGCCTCGTGACCCACAGAGTCGGTGGCTGGAAGCCTTAGGTGATATGGTGGCTAATCGGGTTCATTAGTGTGAGCCTTATCTTAGTTTGGCCGGGTTGTCCATGAACTAGGTGCACTCAGTAACGCGGGGCTCTGAACGCTTTAAGGTTCTTTCCTCTTCTCTATTTCCTTCCTCCTAGCCAGGACTTGCCTTATTTCTCATGTTTAGATGACACTTATGCACCAACGAGGACTACTGATGTATCGCTGTCTTTGACAGTGAGTATAGAGGCTGAGTACAGTACTAAACATTTTTTAGCTGATTTGTGCTGTTCTGTTTTGTTTGTTTGCCTTCTTGGAGGTCGTATCTAACTGTTGCGTTATCATTGTTCACTAGCTCATTGCTTATCGTTCCTAACCCGTTAATTATCACCGGACCTGTATTGGCCGATCAAATTCGTTTACATTTTCTATGTGTACGTGCCAGAAATATATCGATAATATATTTTTCGCGATTTTTGTCTTGTCAAGTTAGGATTACGGAAGCAGTTTACTAACATGACTGGCTGCCTGTCTGGTGGTCCAGTGAGCGCACTCAGTTTGTCAGTCAACTTAGAGAGTCTTTTGAGACAGCATTGAATAAATCATTGTCTCCGAGGTTGAGCTTATTTGGTCGTATTGGTCTTATAGCCATCAAACGGTGGTTCGATCTCAGTCGCACACAATCATCTATGTGCACAGTATTTCCTGTTTTGCTCCCTTCCCCTCCACGGTCAAACGTTCATCGGTTTGATCACGTAGTCTACCAGTCATTTGAGACAATCAGTCAGTTTTGCCAGCGGGGAGTGAATTTCATGCGTTCTTCCCCCGTTATCGTATCCTGCTTATTCGCATAGGCCTCTCATTTCAGTGTAGCCATACCGTGACTATGAGGTAGACAAACTCTGTTCATCGTTTCTTAATCTTCGCTGCCGATTCATTTGACAGTAGGAGTAACTTATGAATTCGGGGCTTCGATAATTGCACAGCCGCTCTGAAAGTCGGGTAGGAGTCATGAACTCAGATTCAGTTTGCACAGTTCGATCTGTGTGATACCTAATACCACCAATGAGCTGTTAATCAGTTATTGATCTGATCGTTAAGGCATGACCAGCTATGTTTTGTGTTAAGAATGTTTAGATGTTCCATTGAACCCTAAATGACCATATCTAAGGAGCGCGCTTGCATTCGTCACTGTAAGGTCAGACAGCCTGGCTCACGTAGTCATTGGGTCGGTAACCTAAGTGGTTTGTTGCACTAAGAGGGAGATTCGTATTGTTTTGGTCAGGGATTTTATGGATGATATTTGCTTTTGGTTTTGGTTCACTAACTTAACTCATCAAAGCCCTGTGCGTCTTGAGTGCTTAAGAAGATCGGAATTGTGTTTCCGAATCGTCAGTTTGTCTGGACTGAAAATTTATTCGCTTGTAAGAAGTCGTTGGAGTGTCGTTTACCATATATGCTTGTGAGTGAGCTAAATCATCAGGTGCACGGTGGAAGTTAGGGGCTCGTGGGCATATGGTCCTGTCCCTCGCCATCGTCATTTTTATTCTGACATGTCACTAACTATGAATTCATGGTCAATAGGGCTTGGTGACAAGTCTTATTATATGGGCAGTCATTTAGGTCACCCGTCGTTTGTCATAAGTTTAATTGATTTAGTGAAACCTAATTTCCGCCACAGTCTTTTTGATGCGTCTCGCACCATTAACTCTGTGTGCACATTTCGTCTTTGTGTCTCTTCCACAGCAGTCATGTCTAACGTTGCACTGACGGCAATCTCCGTTGCAATGGGACTATTTTATGTGTTTTTTGGGACGTTGAAGCTGGCCCCCGTAATATCAGAAGAGATGTACAGAAGCATGGTGAGTTGTGTCGGTGAAATTTTTTTCCTTCATCTGTTATGAGCGTGCTAGTTGTATCTCTCATCACGCTGTTGTTTTCAACACTTTGTAGTGCCGTCAGTTCCTGGTTACAGACAAAATACCATAACTTATTTGGAATTAAAGTGTTTAGTTATCTATTACGGTTTGTAATTATGTAGTTTTCGATCTTTAACGGGAGCATCCGGGAATAGTCCTCTATCAAAACTGCCTAGCGCTACACTTCCTGACTTGTTTTATTGTAACATTATCACCATGAGTGATAGGCGTATATCGATGGACCTGAGATCCGAACTTTGAAATGTTTCCATCACTTCATGAATTTCGTTACGGACGCAGTAACATGTGACTGAAACATTGCTCCGAGACACTTTTTGCCAGAGGTTGGCCAATCGTACTAGGACTTCGTTTTCTTTTTTACAATGAACTGTTCTAAGTGGGATACGGATTGGCTATTTCCAATTACACCCAGACTCGTATGTAACACTTCTTGGAGTGTTATCATAAACCGCGTATCCCAGTCCGTTTATGTTTTACCGTACAAATTAGATCCTGCTGTAGTGTACCACTGAAATGTCGCAGGTCCCCAAAATTGCTCACATTTGTGGTAGCTAACTGCGGACCTTTCTACACAAGTGTTGTCGCTATATACATCACACGCAGTAGACAGAGTTGTCACATCTTAAGGATGTATCGTCGCACAGTGGCTTGGTTAGTCTAAAATTGTTCGAAATTCTAACCTGTTGCCTTGGAATACATAAAGCTGACCAGCATAACATTTCTCCATCGCGATCTATCCGCATGCGTTTAGACCTACCCAGATGCAAACCGAAACGGATTACACTGTTCACAAACACGTGATTTATATTGTGATTTGAAATTGCTAACCCTATTACACTGGAGGGTGATTGTAATGCTACCCTTGCTTTAGCCGACAGTTGCCAACTGACGAACTACGAACTGCTGGCTTCTGCTTCCAGTTGTTCTACTAACTGACGGCACAACGCGAAAGCAAGTGGGACATGTCAAAATATCAAACCAACCGCTTTTTATCTAATGAGAAAGTGATATTCCCAACTCGCTTGATCTTTAATCTTTATAGACGTCGACATCGGTTGTTCACGCGTGTGTTCTGGCAGAATTAAACACTTCACATCCGTGGATTGGTAGATGATAAATTAAGTGACTTTTAAGGTTACTCAGCTTATAGCCTATGGATGTGTTCTTATCTTTTCAGTCTATAGCTCTGTTAGCGTCAGTGTTCGAAATGTGTCCGCAGTTGTTGAGAATGGTGACGAATTTGGTAATTCGGGTCATTGGTTTGGCTGCTCGGTTTTTAATCAAGCTTGACATTTGGACCACTATCGTTTCGTCATCGAATAGGTTGGTGTTATCAGTGCGTGAGAATTCGAACTTACAGGTTTGATCTTTATAGTTGCTGAGGTGAGCCAACACTTCAGAATTGAATGTTTATCCAACTGCTGACCTTGGCATTATACTATCATTTATACAACTTGCTTGAATGGTGAAGTATCTGGTGGGAACCATTTTGCAGTTTATGGTGGCTAGAACAACTTATTGAAGTTTCCGATTTACGTGGCTCCCATACCCGTTCAATTGCCATGAGATTGAGCAAATAGCCGATTCCACTCTCCTTAATTGAGAGTTATCAAATATTGTGTAGCCTCTATCTTTCCACACGCCAACGAAAGTGAAGCAGACTGTATTGTGCACGATCAGTTACGTACACATTCTACCTCCTGCGGAACCCAGAAATAATACCTGTTGCAAATCCGAAGCCTTGACAACTTACCAAGCCGATCGATCTTCACACGATTTTCTCCGCCATCTCGGGCCAAGCGCTGATCGAAGCAAGTAAGCATTGAATCTGGCCATTTCATTAGTTAGAGGGCATGTCCAACATTTCGCCTGCAAAGCGAGCCACAATCACTGTAAAACCCACGGGATCATGAGACTTGCCAAACATACTTCAGCGGCACGACTCTAACTCGTCGTCCTATGCTGATCCACGGTCGCATCAGATCTTATTGGTAGCCTGGTTAGCTAGCTGTCCTCTTGCTGTCAAGCTTGCAGTGCACACGTACTCTGAAAAGATTGGCAAAGATGAACGAGCGGTGTTTGGCCATCCGAATATTAATGCGAAACCAAGTATTAGTGAAACGCGGAATCAATGACAGTTTGGGCTGCAAGTGGGCCTATTTTTTACAACAAGCGAACGATTGTCAGTATCCGAGGGAGTACGAGTTCTGGAATACTTATCTCGGCCCGAAGCTACGCAGATCCCGACAGCATAACCGGTGAAGGTGTTCCGAAGATACATTCAGTACGTTTTGTCATCCGTAGCTCCTAACAACGCCGAGATCGATGCTGGGGTCTCTGTGATGCGGTGCCACCCAAAGGTAGGCAAACGGTTTGAACACTTGAACGAAGCTGTATGTAGGTATTCCATGTAAACGTGTCACTTGAATAGGTTCGCATTTTCTCATGCACCACAGGGTTCAGCTCCGTATTGACGATATCTATTGTTAAAACAGCACCCAAAAAAGCATTGTACAATTTTTGATTCTTCTCTAAGTGAACTGTATAAGTTAGCGTTTGATATTTTACTACACTCACAGAGTCTAACTCACTGTGTTTAATAATTGTAATTGTTGGATAGACTGGCGATGAACACACCAGATATGTTACGTTTTTGACGGACTGAGGCCAGCGAAATAAATGCTAAATCGACCGAGACCTTCAAACATTAAGTGTAAGGCGATTCCCTCACTGTATTCACCCGTGGGTCATCATCTTTCTCGGCTTTGAGCTGTACCATTTCGAGCCGTCGTTCGTCCTGTCAGTGAACAACAGTTTATCAGAGTAATAACTGTGTAAAAATATAGGAAAGGGAAAAACAAAAGGTAGTAAAACTTCATGGAAACGAAGAGCCGATGACTTTGCATATACTGGTTCAACGTTGACTGCAACATACCCACATGTCTGAGAGTGTTTCCAATCGGCGATGTGGATGATTGCAAATTCTCCACCGCGTAGATTAAATCTACCAACCTTGCCGAGCGGGGCGGTCATTGTTTTCACGGTCCGTGTCTACATTATCGCCTGATCGCCTTGCGGCTTCTTCCAACCGTCAGCAGCCGCACGAAATAATACGCTGCATGACAGACACTCGGTCGACGTACGAAGTATGTGAACCAACTGGCGTTTAGCAGCTGCGAACCTGCACGCGCCGACGTACTGTCGCGTTGCCCACACAGTAAGCCCATTGAATACAGGCTGGCTGGCGTAGAAAATGGTAATCAAGTTCCGGGAGTCTGTGCATTTTGTGCACAGATGAGCCAGGTCTCGTCCATGAAGCAAAACTGAATGTATGTATGCATTGTAAACTCTACTCAATCGACAAATGGCCATCTCTGCGACACCACAAGTCATCTTGAACACCTCGTCAGCAAAATTACAAACTGGCGAGGTGACACTACCAAGATAAGTGAAACGATCAACAGTTTTCAGCGACCAGCAAACACTGGGTCAGCGTCAATGCAATCTTGTAACAACTTTTTACTGCCTGAAGCGGTTAAGTGTATACTATATGGACCAGCCATATCAGTTAGCTGATTTCGTATAGGCTGTATGCTCTGTGAAGAAGAACCTAGTAAAGCAATGTCGTCCGTATTTTCAAAGTCAATCAGCTTACTATCTGGTTGAAGCTGTTTTGCGCGACCCTCGGAACTGCAGTATGCACTTTCACAAAGCGGAAAAGGAAGGGGGGACCGGACACTCCTGTTGAACGCCACTTAAAGTGGAGAACGCTCAAGGTAGCTGCCTACGTATGCGTATTCTGCCATCAGGGCGGGCGTACGACGACCTGGGTAAATTGCCTCCTCTGTGATGAAGACATACCACGAGAGTATATCGGGCGGCCAAGTCAGTAGCAGAATTGAGGTCGAAAAATGCCACGACTGTTGACAGAAAAGTGGTGCCGATACTGAAGCATCTGTCGTAAGGTGAAGATGTTAACGAAACAACCTCGACTAGAACGGTAACCTGCTTGTCCTTTTATGCCGTTCAGAAGCCGCCGTAACATGACCCGTGAGCAGCTTAGACGCGGTTAGAGGGAAGGTTATTATCTCTGTGGTCGTCACGTGATGCTGTGGCATTTAACAAATTGGTACTGTCGCTAAGTTCCAGTCTTGAAGCACCTTTTCAATCTTCCCTATTAGAACTGAGGAGTTTGGTCAGTTTACGCAACACCGTCTTTTAAGTGAGCTAAAGAAAGAATGACCTGGGGCTCCATTATGTTTCAATAGTTGGAGCTTCAAAACTACTTTGTTTTCGAGGGATGATCGTCGGGAACGTCATAAATAACCGCACAGCTTTCATCATACACAGCTGAGTGAACAGGCTCAAGCCAGTTGAACTGTTTTTGGAAGTGCTTGACCCATGTGTTAAGTCGCCGCGACAAGCTGTAAATTCGTGAGTCACCCTCCTCTCGTATAGTCTCACTAACGTCCTGTCAACAGTGAGTGAACGCATGAATCGACAAACAGCGATCGATTATTCCTTGATAAAAATGCCTTCTCCATCGTTTTGGTTCGTGCGATCTTTACGCAGACTCGTGGTAAGTTTGTGTACGAATTCACGAGGGTCTTTGCTGTATTCGGAGTCAGGAGAATCAGTCGATGTTTGTTCATAAGTTTTGCCGAAACACCAGAAATTCATTGGTATCTGCTGTGCTCTTTTGCAGACGGCCCAATTTGCTGTTAGACTTTCTACCCGGCGCTCATTTTAATCACTTCGCTGTTGTAACCCGGGCATTTTAACCGTGAGTATCGTTTGATAGGCGTTTCCTATACCATCATTGATGAATTTTCAACCGAACGTTTTCTAATGGGTGATTTCTGGACAAACGATAGAACAAAGTAGGCGTCAACTATGATGTGATCTGTGTCAACGTGTGTTGCTCCAGGGTTAACGAAAAGCTTTAATAACGTCACCAATAACTGACGATGAAGTGATCAGTTTTCGCTCATGGTTGGTTTGCACAGAGTGATCTTCACGTGATGCATTGTGGTCGTTTGCGCCAAAATGCATAGCTCGATATGAATAGTCTGTGGGACGCGCGTAATTGTAACCCTCGACCATCATTGTTAGTGCGTCGCACCAGGACACCAAACACCATCTAACCGTCTATCCTCTAGAGTACGACGACCAGGTTGCGCAGCACGCCCGATGACGTCTGAGTGCTTAGTTTGTCCCAGAAGACCAAAGAGGGCATAATAGAAGGCGTTCTTAACATCGCCTAAACTGTTGTTCGTTTGAGCGTGCACCGACCTGAAAAGTAAACATCGTTTTTCATGTCCGTACCGACAGTCTTTTGCATAGATGCTAAGTCTGGCGGTGCACAGATGCTAAGTCTGCTCTGTCTTGGAGTTCAGTGTACTGCCCACTTCAGCGTGACCGCAGAATTCGACTCCGTCTTGAGGATATTGGATAATACGCCGGCGGTCACGGTCGACCGTCGGAAGTTAGGGTGTACTTTTATTTGAGGTTATCTATTCCAAAATCTCTCTTCTGTATTCGTAAGACAGCACTGTCGCAGCTATGAAATTAGTTTTGTTATGTGCTCACTGGTTCGTGTTTTACTACCTAAACACTTCTGTGTAGCCAGTGGTGCGATACAAATATAACCGCCTTTCGTTTGACTGGCGCCCATCGAGCTATCCGACAGAGTTGCACCTGGTAGGATCGATATCCTAGTCCGCACAGCTCTCCGTATAGATATAGTGCGCAAGCCCGACCATCACTTCCAGGTCATCCATGGATATCTGCGCGTGCATGTGTATACATACCGGGGGCTAGCCAGCATTGGTCAATTGGACAGAAAGGTCTCACTCACACACCTGCTGGTCTTATTCCTTTGAGTTCACGCCGGATACGTGGTGTGTGAGTGAAACCGCAAGTGATGCGGTGCAAGCCACTTGCGGTGGTGGTTAAAGTGCAGGTACCCTTTGGTTTCGGTCACTCTGACAGGCTAATCCGTTTCGGATGCCGCCAAACATACATACCGTGAATGCACTACACCCAGGGATGTTTAAAATGGCCCTGATCCCATTTTATTTTAATCACAGTTGTTACCGAACGTTGTGAGGTTCGTTGTGCTGGTGACTAATGTTATTCCTTGTCAATAATCATGTCAGGCTAAATTGAATCGTGTTCTCGAGTAGGGGAATGTGGGATTGCATCAATCATAGTGGCTGAACGAGGCATGGATATTCAGCGAAACTAGTGTGTACCTTGATGGATTCCTCTGCGTTTACGATGAAACTGTCGAATAACGAATAACAAATTGGTACTAGAAGTGTGTTGTCACTGGATCTACGGCGTACGAGCGCATAAAATGAATAACGGTCAATGAAACGGTGGATAATAGCACGACGGATGACGGTAACGAACAACCGAGTACAGACTATACGCGGTCAGTTAGTCTCTTCCTATCCTACCTATCCACCCGAAGCTACCGCAAGAACACAGAGAAAAGACTGGCCTTCAAACAGAGCCTCTTTATGTCGCTCAGCCCGAAGAAAACGTGGTCACAAACCCGTTCGTATTTATAGGGTTTGGGACTAGCTATAAAACAATGCCAAAAAAAATGGACCAGAAAAAGTCCAGTCTAGGCGTGTAGTCAGGATGACGACACCAGTTGTCACGACGTCTGAGGACGATTGTGGAGACCGGAGAAGTACACGACTATAGCAACGGTGAAGGTCACTGACGCTGTACTTTGTTTGTCCTATTGTCACACCCTATATTCGGGGAACTGGCGATTTCCCCGACAAGGTGCAGGCAGTTCGCTGTTCCATGTACATAAAAAACTACGCTCAAACCAAAGTTGTTAGTAAGATATTTCACAAGTCGCCTTATTGATGTGAATTTTTGAACACGCCGCAAACGAACATAACAATGTTCCTACTAAAGATGTTAGTCAATATTAAACATCCTCAAAACACCCCCACATAATCCTCAGTATCAAGTAGTTAAAACTTCAGATTCAGGCTCCTCAATTTCTATGTCTAGTTTCGCTTGGGTCGTAGACTGCTACAAAAGGACGCAGAAGTCCATACTTGATTTCAGCTATAAATTGGATGAGCGTTCGTGTGTAGTTCAATTAATGCACTTGTTCCAAATTCCGGTGGGAATGCATACGCGATAAAGGTCTTCGATAAAATGACTCCAAATCCAGATACTTAATATTCGATAGTTTTTATGTGATACAGTTAAGCAATTTATGTCCATACTGAAAAACAGTGAGAACTGTGGTTTCTAGATGCTACACTTTGTAAGTTTAGATTGTATGCAACGACTTCGACTTGCAGCATGCCAAGTCTTCGTATGTAACAGATTCATGGGTGACAATTTTTTTATCTTCCGACGAGTGCCACATATGACATTTTATTATATTTTGATTTTCGCTTTGCAAGTTTTGATCATAATCCTGCTACACTATGGATACACGCCTCATCTGTTATAGGGAGGTGTTTATTCTACGAGTTCAAACAGAACGAACACTGTAGCACCTCAGACACGTAACAAAAGCTAATCTGTCATCGTTCTTGTCAGTTCGTTAATTTTCTTTTCATTACAGCGGAAAACATTTATCAGAACTTACGGATCATTTCCACTTAGTCAGTTGACTGGTTGGAACCCTAACCCACATTTAATTCGTCGTGTGTTTGGTACCACGGAAGTCGTGGGCGGCTTGCTGTTACTTGCAGGCTCGAGTATTCTTCAGGATATCAGTGCTGGGACGTTGCTCATCCTCATGTTATTTCATTTATTCGGTATTTGGAACGCTTCCGGAGACCCAAGAAGCGCGTCCAATTCAGTCGTGTTCGCGCTTCTGTTGACCTGTCGATTTGTTATCCGTGCACAGGTATGTGCTTAGTGTCATTAAATAATTCAAGGAACTTCTGTTAAACTAATTGAATCCTTGCCCACAAATCTACATCACATACTTATTACGTGCTCTACAATACTTTGTGTTATAGCCAATTTGCTACTAATAATAATCAAAGAAAGGTGGATGTCACTATTTTCACACACCTATCGACTGAACAATACCCTTCTGAAGCTTGTTCGCATCTGCTGTGTTGATTGCCTAATCATTTTATTAAGACTGAGCTCGTGTCGATGTTTCTCAAATCATCGTCGGGATAATCGGAAAACTTTGTTGTTGAGGGTGTTATGAATATCAGCTCTTTGCTCTTCTATTTTGCTGTATCATTATTTGTAAACCGGTAAGAATTGGACCAAATCAAAAGTACAGACGCTGAGTTTCATCGTTCACACATTCGAAATTCGTTAATATCCAACGCCTCTCTAGTTGAACAGTCACATGACAAAACAGCATGCTAGTGTAGAGCGACTGTGAAGTGATTTATGTAGACGGATGGAAGCCTTAATCACCCTGCATGTCTGTGTGCTGGCCTCATAACTTGATGTGGTCATTTGTTTTCTGTACTTTACTTCAGAACCTCTTCGCTCATCTGTACATTTTTTTGGTTGTTCTGACTGATGAACGTTGTTTTATGCCGGATGTTCAAGATTATTACAGCTGCACCATAAGTTGTGACTCTATTGTTCCTTTGAATTATTCGCGGTTGGTAGAAATTTTGGTCGGAATTCAGGCCCAGGCCAAGTTCGTTTGTACTTTCGGGCATGCGAATCTATTGTTTTTCTTCTGGTGTTATCATTGCTTTCGAGGTCCTTGGGAAGTACTGTTCGTAACTGGCGCAAAATCTTCCCAGAAAATCGACCCATGTGTTTACCACTCGATTTAGCTTCCATAACGGGTGCTAATTTCACCTGTGATTCCACTATTGATTTGCTGTCTCCTGCTGAAGACTACCCGCTTTTCTATCCAATCAGTGATCTTTCTGATTTGTTGAATGAAGCTATTGCGCGTGCAACGTTCGATTTAGGTGCTTTGGTACTCATGTCAGGACCTGTTAACTGCATCACTTTTGAAAACGTTCCATGGTGTTCAGGAGACAATCGAATGAAGAGGACGTAGTTGACACTATTATGAATTCCGGTGACTTCAAAGGCGTTTGTGGCGATCCGCACTCCACATTTACTATGAACACAATCCTCTAATGTCTCAGACGGCTAGAAATAGGAAAACCACTCTGTTTGTGGTCATAGAAACGTGAATCCCGAAACCGTTTGTTTGCGTACCAACAGTTCTGTAGAAAGCCAATTTTGATGAAAGTTTATAGAGGCATATTTAGGGATAACTCCTAGTACCGACAAAATCAGTGACAAAAGCAATGAAGCGTCGTCAGTGATTATCCCAAATAAATATTTTAGTATGAATCACCATCTTGATTGTTTTAATGGAAATACTTCTTGTTATAGGTGAATGTTTCATTGTTATAAACTAACTTTTCTTCTATACGTGAAATATGGGGGCTTGATTTCCTGCCAGCTATTCACCGTATGTATGTGTGGAGGAATGTAGTAATCTTCCAGTTCCTAGTGAACATCCTGAACAAAGTGATGTTCGTACGTTAATCCATCTATCGTCATGACTAATATACCGGTAATTATATAACAACCTTACTGATGTGTATCCCTCGTTAGCCGCCTGCACTACACATAGATCAACTCGTTTTTCGGTTCTGTAAACGTACGCATATTTATTCCGTGGTATGTTCCTCACTGCAACCATGTTTCAGTCTACTCAGAACAATCAAGGGACGCGGATTAGGACGTTCAGAAACGACGTGGATGAAGATCTCCGTCAAAGTGTTGCTCTGTTACGCAAAGGCCTTCTCGAGTTGAAGGAAGCTTCAAAGCGACTTGAGGAAAGTAGGACAAATGGACAACCTATAGACAAACGCGGTTCGGAGTAGTTTACCGAAAAATCCCAGCCCTGACTTTCAACAGCTTCTGAATATTCCTTCTGTCACTACGTTTAGGACAATCTCGGATCCTCGTGCATTTATCTCCAAGGCATTTATTATCTCTTATTCTGAGCGCTGCTCTCATTTTTTTATACATAAATTTTGAACTTGTTTTCCCCCTAAAAAACTTTTGTTTTGAAGTGTTGTGGTAAACAACCCGATTAGACAACAGAATGAAACATACTGTTGTCACCATCATAAACTGTGCCGTTAGCTACTATGGCGTAGGATGTCGCTGATCCTTACAGCAGCCCATGATATAGCTGACTGACAAACATGCGTGCAGAAAGAGAGCTAATTGAGTATGGTTACTGTGGCTCTGATGCTCTTGTAACAGCCGAATTGTACTGCGGCTAATGTAAGTTTCCAAACTGAAATGGGGCAGACGCTCTTGACAACCACGCGGTTATCGATCGCTTAGCGTCATAGACAGTGTGGTCTTTTTTAAAACGAGCGCCCGTAACCAACGGGTCGCATCTGGTAACGATCGAAAACAGAAGAAAAACCAACTTGGAAGAGGGATACGCTCTGAACCAATAAGCCGTCCCTAGAGTGGTGAAAACTCTGTCCTGGATCTACTGGGCTATGGACTGCTATTTTTCCAAACCGATAATTTCTAAGCAATCGCTGGTGTTCTGATGTGCCATTCGGTGAAGACGTTTCAAACTTGCATACTGATCTGCACGTCCGTTTCGTGCCTGATCAGTTTCAGCCGAAACTTACGCAAATCAGTATATAACCAAGAAGGCGCGATGAACCATATGGTGAACGCATTAATGCTAGGTTTTAACTGTTCATATGAACGTACGACTTCATCTAGTTGACTAAATATGGGTTGCGGATTCTTAACAGGTAGGATCGATTTCAGATTATTGCATTGAGATTGAGGATTTTTTAAGACGTACATTGTTGAAGCTCTTGTCATCTGACAGCTTCAACTCGTGATCAATGGCAATCGAGAGCGGATCAAAGACAAACTTCCTACGTGGTCAGATTTCATTTTTGTTACATTTCAGATCCTATGCACACGTGCGTAGTGGGTCGGCTTTGAGCCTGACCAGGCGGCGTCGTGTGTCGAATCCGATCCAGAATGCAGCAACGAAAATTGACGTAGGTTATTTCTCACCACTGTCTGCCCGTTTGTATTTTTACAAGTTGTGGCGGAAATTAGACTGAGCAGCGGTCGTTCGTTTGCATGCCAGACAGCGCTTACAACCGGCGAGCGAAACCCGCTGGTTTTTCTCACCATCTTCATAATGCATGGCCGTCTCGTGCGTTATATCCAGGTATTGGCGATGTGTGTAACTTAAGCTCATTGTATGCACATAGGTCGTATGGACTAACTATGGGAGACTATTTTGTCCGCTGGCCAAGCGATCTGGGTGAAGCGTGCGCTAACGAAGATACAAGTGAATTTTTCGCAGTCAATCGACGACGCGGTTGGTGACACCCAACAACCTTAATCAGAAGAGGAGCTAAGATTTTCATAACACATGGCCGCACCCTTCGTGGAATCCACTAATAATGCCTGACCTAGAGACTGAGCGGGTCGTTGAAATCTTGGGCTATGGGGGCGGTTTACGATATGTTCTTCAAGCTATGGGGTTTCGAGGTGAAGATAAAAGTGGCATGTGTTCGCTATGAGGAGCGTAGCTATCCGCATCCGGTGGTTCAAGCTTGACCGGAATTCAACTGGGTCTAAGATGCTTGGACGAGTGAAGCAAAAGGGTGGCATGAATCATTTACGGTCAGACAAACTTATTACTGACTCACATTTCATATGGCGCACCACGAGGCCTAATGTTGTAATCCGAAAAATTTACTGACCGACCCGTATCTGTATAGTACCGGAGATGACTAGCTCAATGCCGCCCTGCTTTTCACAAAAGGGTTTATTAATAAATGAGCACGGTTCTCCTTTCATCACAATCAAAGACAGTAGCACAATGATGGCTTGCGCTGATGTTTAACTGCCATAGAATCATATATAAAGGAGCAAGTCCCCGGTGTCAAACGAACCGAAGCAAGACTGAAAATAAGGAGAATGTGATCGATACGCGGAATCAGCACGGTGGAGGGATAACACTGGGTATTCGTACTTTTCTCCCTGCGGCGCCCAAGAATCGTTGTTCCCACAGCAGGCTGACAAGACCTCAGGGGGTAGAGCATAAAACATACCGGACCGAAGGCATATAGTCTCAGTTCTCTTAATCAGGATCGAACGGTTGTCATAATACCGCTCTCAAGGAGGATTGTAGTCACCTGGAGAGTTTAATGGTCTGCTTGAGGTCTTCGTCAAGCACAGATCATAACCTTCTGTCAATTTTTGTTACAGAGTAAGGTATTCCGCTCCACACCGCCAGCCGATTACAGCGATATACAACGAAGTTAACAGGGTATGCATTTTAGATGAAGTTCCAGAGAACGTACTTTATCTCGTTCCATAGCAGGGCAGATAGTCACAAAGCACGATGAAACGTCAGCCACTTCATTAATATCAATGAATCTTCTCACAGTCAGTCCGTAGAAATGACCAATCGATGTCTGACGCTGGTAGTGATTCTTGCAGTTGCATAGCAACGCGTATTGAGACAGGACCATACTTACCATTTCGGTATCAGCTGCGGAATGGCAGCGAAAATGTCTGACAATTTTGAACTACACAGAACTTAATGCTGATACACCGTGGTTCTGATTTCATTTTCATTCCGCAAATCTGTCGAACTGAATCTTATACTTAGAAGCAGTCCAGAAGTTTTTCCTATACAAGCAGATGCAACCTCGACAACGTTTTCTCACTTCTGAAGATGCTTTGAGTTTGGGATACCAGAGCTTTGAATGACCTAAGATAGGCCACAGTTCCGCACAGTGGATGTTTGGGAATTTCGTATTAACAACAGTGTTTGTCGTGTGATTGCATATGTTGATCGCCTACAATCTAACAGGCAAGCAGAGGGAATTGATGACATTTAAGAGGGTTTTACAGAAATGATAAAAGGAGACAGAGAACATTACCGACTTTTTCCTGAACGTCTACCGTTATGTTGCTTGTCCGAAGATACCGGAACAGCATTTGCGAGCTGAAGAATTTCCTGGACGACTGTTAAGGATTCCGACTTTTAACAGAGAAATGAATTGCCCGATGTGCAGTCCAACAGGCATCACGGCGCACACTACATATAGTTCCGACTCGGAGATGTAGTCTACGCGCTGGATTTGTTTCTTCTTCGTGGTCGTAGGACAGTTAAGTATCAATGTGAACCACTGATGTATTACTGTCTATGATGATGATCAAGTCCGAGTTCGAAATTTCGTTTGGACGCTCTAAGTCAATTATCTGAGAACACGGGCTGATGAGAGTCCGGAATACCAACAATCCAACAGTCGGCTACCGAGTGACGTATTCTCATTAACGCTCAAACACCCAACAGTGGTTTAAATGTTAACAAGAGAAATTGTTCTTACGCTGTCTGACTAACATGCTTTCTCTACAAGCGAGTTAACATTCCTGAAAAACTGCCGATGTAGTATCACTCGACTATCCGTTTAGACT
>JTDE01002024.1:89338-104080 GCA_014338405.1 Paragonimus skrjabini miyazakii
CATTTCGCACACTCTCGTCAGTCGTAAACTTGTGACTAGCATGAAAACAAACCCAACAAGACTTAGATGAAACGATTAAATGTACAAATCGGGCGGGATCGTAATTGGTACCCACGGCTAAACCCACGATAAACAAAGGTTGACAGTCAGTTGTTTTTGTGCACTTGGGAACGGCTGTCGATGATTGATCAACAAGGCTTCAATACACTTGAGAATTTGTGAGCTGTGAGCGTTCATCAAGACCTTAAACGATTATGTATCATTGACGTTGTGACCTGTAGTCGACAAGTGCCTCGCGATGGTTTAAGGGGCGTTTCGTCCTCGCTGAGTGTTACTCATTGGTGGGTTTATCAGTGCAACTCTCAACGAAGTGATTTCTGCAGATCAGGCACGTAGACCTGGTCCTGACATAACTCACCAAGCGAACGGCAAAAACTTTAGTAGTGACGAGAATGCAGTGTTGAAAGCACGCATATTAGTTCGCATTCCAGGCTCACGCAACAGATGACGGAGTCTGGAAGGAGTATGTAAATAGGTGGAACCTACAGGGACAGTGTTATTGTGAATGGCAATATTTGTTGTGGGACCTGTAGAAATGCAAGTCGAGAAGAGCCAGATGGCCAACTGGATAGAACTGTGGGAGAGAGGTTAGAAGTAGCTTATTTTTACTTATCCTACGTGCTGCGTACAGATGAAAAGGTAACCCGGTTAATACGGTAAGACGACCGACGCAGCAAACAATTAACGATTTTTGATTGTTGACAACAGAGATAGAGTGGGCAATTTGAGATGATGCTTCGGATGTTCGGTTATTAGCCTAAACTGGTTCCGCATCGGAAATAACATCTTCAGTGCGTGAGGAGTTGAGCGGTGCTGTTGTTGAAGGTCGACGAATGTTCGTCATTACATGCGACCGTAGGATGACTTTTCGACCCGAAAACTGACTGGTTATTTCCTGTTGTTGTTGATCCATTTGTCTCAGATGGGCTTGGTTAGAACTCATTGGTGTACCAGTTCGATTTGAGATCTGATTGGCCACTTTGTTCCATCTGATCTGAAATCCCACTGGTTACCCGTCACCTTTTGAGTTTTGAACGAGTCTGCCAGGTCTTCTGATCTTCAATTTGGCTGGTCACTTACTGTCGGTCTGGTTCTTTTTTCATGCGAAAAACAAACGTGGACCAAATCCACAGTTTTCACAGCAACCATGTAATTTGACACAAACGGAGCTGCAAATGTACTCTGTTTGTAAGAGGAGACACACATTGCAGTAACGCAGAAGGGAAGGGGGAAATACTTTTACTCACTGTTTCCTCTCAACGGAGACCCATGAAGTTGCATCAGATGCAGCCTATCGCAAGAGAAAAGAGATTAAAACTCTACGTAATAGTCGGCAAAACAGACTACTCTGCCTTAAATCAAAAAATATATCAGAAATACTTATAAGACTCCTGAGATCTCACAGTACCACGGCTACACACAAACCATCTGCAGCCATACGAAAAATACTACCGAAGCCAAACGAAGAACTCAAATTCATCGATAAGAGGGGCGTGATGTACAAAATCCAATTGAAGTGATCGAAAAAACTACCTACGGGATTAAATGGACAGGAGTTAGCCGTCAAGATACATGATCACTTTTCATTGACCTCTGTTCACAAGGATCAAGTTGGACAAACGTTCCAGGTTGACGCCACAAAAATCCTCGCCAGAGCACACAAAACATACAGATAAAGTTCTTGAAGCCTGATATTTGTTAACCAATTCGACAAATAAACACATCGAACTGGACAAAATTTGCGAAGCAATGAGGGAAAAAGATACGAGACAGATGTGGCCGTTGCTGAAAATCAACACGCAGATCAACATAGGTCAGAGATTGAAGACCAACAACCAATCAAATCGGAGGTAGAATGAAGACCTGACAGATCCGTTCGCAACTGAAAAAACAAGTAACGAGATTTCAGGCCAAAAGCAGCAAAGCGGCCAATCAGATTTCATATCGAAATGTCATCCTACCATCCCACATAACGACGAGCATTCGTCCACCATCACCAACGGCAGTACTCAAACTCTTACGTTCTGAAGATGTCACATCGTTTCGGGATGAAACGTTTGCAATTTGAATGTTAAGCCCGGTGAACAACCGAGTACTCAAGTGTTGAGGATATTCATAGTTA
The DNA here is from genome assembly GCA_014338405.1 of Paragonimus skrjabini miyazakii. NCBI lineage: Eukaryota > Metazoa > Platyhelminthes > Trematoda > Plagiorchiida > Troglotrematidae > Paragonimus > Paragonimus skrjabini miyazakii. The sequence continues at coordinate 91,521 of JTDE01002024.1, forward strand.
AGCGGTTTGTGTGATGAAAATCTACTCGATTCACCGCTTATCCAAACCCCGACACAATAGGAGTCATGACAAGAGACCAACCCAAACATCGCGTTGAAGATATTACATCAGGATTGGACGAACAGTCTCAATGTTACGCCTTCTATTATTCGCTTATTTCTTTGTTCCGTATTGCACCAATCAACACTCAGTTTGTGACTTTGTATGTGTCCATATGATCAGCCAATGAGTGACTATGATTTCTTTAATACTGTTGTACACCCATAAATTCGGCTTGTTGTCTCACGAATAAGAACTGCTTACGGCAACCAGTGCGAGGTCTTCTGCTTATTACTTGCGTGGGAGGTTTCAATCCTAGTACGGTTTCTAGGGCTATTCGAAGTCCCTAATTCCGAGTATCACAGTTTGATATATTGCCAGGTCGTTCATACTTATATAGCAGAAGATGTAGCGTTCTCACCCAAAGGCTTTGGCTCGAAAGTCTGGATTGTAAGTCATCGGGTACGAGACAGCGTACTGGAACTATTATTACCCTTGCCAGTGAAAGTGTCAGTCTTCTTCCAACACCAAACCTAGAAGATCAGGAGACTGTGCGTTATCAGCCCCTTGATTATTGGCCTGCTTGATACGTGTGATTCTGTTAGTGAGAACATGACATTGCCAGATTCGGTTGAAGAGGTTTGTTGGATGCGTAGGCGGCCACAAGGCATCAAGTCGTAATCAGGTTGCCGAGTTCTTCAGGGGAATATAGTCACGAACAATGAGGACTTCATGAGAATAGTGGATCAACGGTCGGATGCCTGGTCGCCTATAGAGTGCCACACAGTCATTTCGACGGTACTACATGATACGTCATCCGCTCACAAAAAGGCTTCAAATGCCTTGCCCAGAACACGTGGGCTCCCGGACGGTGCACCGTCCATTTGGTGTAGACATCTTCGGTCTTTGTCAATTATGTGCTAAACTTGGTAATTTCAGGCTCCAGATAATAAGGGAGTGCATTGAACAAATTGAAAGGCTAGATCCCATTCGAAGGGCATGACCAAATAGATCATAGGCCTCCACAAACAAGAAGTGGGTACCGCAAAAATCCTGTTGGCCCTGGACCCCATGGCTCGGCAAAATTACTTGCCATTGCTTACAATACCAGCATGGTGATGGTGGTTTTTAATTTGTTGCTGGCTGGTGTCCGTTTTCTTTCGTCATGCTCTTGCTGCTGACGGCACAAATCATTTCTGGCGGACCCAGTGAAGCAGCCTGCTGAATCATTGCTGTATCGTGTTTCAGGTTGACCAGTCGCTGGCATTCTGTTGTGACACCCTGAAGGATGATATCTGGACACTGCTCAATTTTGTTCAAAATTCTGGTCCGAATATCTGCGTCTTGGGGTGAATGCAAACCACATACAGAGATGAGACACTTGAATTAATCGTCCGACATGCTATGAAGTTTAGAACGTTCGCATTCTCGATTCACATTGGTTGCATACTGTAGCCAGTCATTGTTAGGATTCTTTGTTAACTTCAAACAGTGATAGCGAATATTGAACAAAGATGATTGCTCACCAAAAACTTGTGACAGCGTCCTTGTGGTTTCCTCGAAGATTAACTCTCTGGGACGTTTTGGCAAAATGAAATTCACGAATCGTTCGTGTTCTGTTGTGCCCAGTCTTCGCAATAATAGTCTGACTCCTGTATTCGATAAAGTGTGCCATCTCTACACGAAAAATATCTTCATATTTATGGAACCAAGAATCGAACGTGACACCACCGATAGCATCAAAATGGAATTCACTGACTTGTTGGATCATCGATTCTGGTGTAGACACTTGACCTTGGGTTACAACTCCCAGTGACTGATGTGATAACTTCTGTGCCATCATTTCAATAAGTTTCGCTTATGACTGCTCGAAAATGTTCCGCTGCTGCTGAAGGAGTGTCTGCATCTGCTCCATGGAGATGGTCATGATTGCGTTCGGTTTGACCTCTGTCGCCACTGATATAACGCGCTCGATCACTGATCCAGAACCGAGAAAAAGGATAGGTGCGACAACAGCGTTTATTGGAAAAACGAGGCGGGTTCCATTAGGCCACAGAGGCTCTAAATTTATAGCTCCAATGGAGAACGAATCACTTTACAGAGGGGCATTAGAAAGTGCACTCGTGAGAACAGTTCACATAGTGTACAGGCGTTCGATCGGGCAGCTGCAATCTAATTGAGTTTAATGGACTGAGTGAGTTAAAACATATCAATTAACTCGAAGCCGGATCGATCAATCGATATGACGTGATTCGCCTCTGCTGCTTCGTTAGAGGAGATACGCCTCCTAACACCTCCCCTTTTCCGACATGTGTCATAGGTCTGACATCTTGGATTCACTTGTAGGGGTTTGGCGGGTTTCTTTGTTCGTTTGGATCGTCTAGGAGGGAACGAAATTGGTGTTGTCATGTCGATTTTTGACAGCGGCACGTCAGCTTTTTTCTCCAACTCGAAGGTGTCCAGTAGGATTTCCCAATGTAATGAATTTAAGTCTGGTTTGATCAGAAGTAAGCCAGAGTTCCTCCGTAACTGGTTGATATGTCTTCTCCAGGCGTCTTTCCCGACAGTGACTTCATAGATCACCTTCCCATTACGTTTTGAGATCACGGCAGGGGTCCATTTATTTTGACCTCGGAAATCTCATTCAAGCACTGAGTCGCCAATATTGAAACGCCGAATGCATTGTGGATAACCTGTCCTGTGTACTTCGTTGGCGGATGTTAGTGGTGAGGGTCTTATATTGTCGAACCTTGTGCGAATTTTCCGTCCCAGCATACATTCAGCTGGCAACATTCCTCCTGGTTTATTGCGATTGGGTGTGATGCGATAGGCAGTCAAGAAATGCTGAATGACATCTGCTGGGGTGTCCTCTCCCTCGGCTTGAAGGTATCCACGAACCTTTCAGCTTGACCATTAGATTATGGATGATACGGGGGAGATAATTTTTGCTGAATGCCATGATGCTCACAGAATGTCCGGAAAGCTGCGGATGTGAATTGTGATCCACTATCCGATACAATGGTCTCTGGAATGTCGAAGTAGCTGAATAAATTGTTGAGCCCTGATATTAGTGATATAGGGTTCGGGTTTGCCATTGGAACAACTTCCGGCCACTTTGTGAATGAGTCGACCATGATCATGTACGGTTGACCATTCACTGGCCCTGCAAAATCAAGATGGAGACGTTGCTACGATTTTTCTGCATCCGGCCATGGTTGCCACGGACACTTCGGGGGTGCTTTAGCTGCTAGCTGACGTCCTTCGCATCGTTGACAGAACCGCTCAATTTCCGAATCCATCTGCTGCCAATATACATAACTGCACGCGAGAGCTTTAATTCGGCTGATACCTGGATGGCCGGTATGAAACTGCTTCAGTACTTTTTCACGTAACACTTGTGGCATGACGACGCGGTCACCAAACATGAGACAACTGTCGATAATGAAGAGGGAGTCACGCCTATGAAAAAACTGCCGGATATTTGGGTCCAGGTTGTGTTGATTCCACCTTGTGCGCACATACTGCATCACCTTCTGTAAGACTTCGTCGTGACTCGTTGAGCTCTTGATGGTCATAGCAGTAATGGGCAGGGCTCCTATGATATCGAAGAGGACTTGACGAACCTCCGGTTCAATTGTAACTGACGCAATGATGGAGTTGTCAGATTCTGTTTGATTCGAGTTGATTAGGCGTGACAAGGCATCGGCTTTGCCAAATTCGTGCGTGTTCCGGTATTGAATATTGAAGTCATTAGCGAGTACCATTGTTGCCCAACGTTGCAGTCGGTTTGCAGTATAAACTGGAATGCCTTTCTTTGAACCAAAAATAGTCAGCAGAGGTTTGTGATCTGTAAGAAGAGTAAACCGCCTACCATACAGCATTTTGTGAAACTTCTTGACTGTAAATGATGGAAATTGCCTCCTTTTCAATTTGACCATAGTTCTTCTCGGTTGGGGTCAATGATCTGGCAGCATGCACAATGGCTTTTTCTGATCCATCTGAAAGGACATGGGAAATTATCGCACCGATTCCAAAGCTTGACGCGTCAGATGCAACTTCTATCGGAAGAGACGGATTGAAGTGGGTCAGAAGCAAATCAGAAGTAATCATTGCTTTAACTTTCTCAAAGCTCCGTTGACATTCTGTTGTCCAATCCCATTTCAAATCCTTCGTTAGACGTCTGTTCAGCTGCTCTCTGAGTTGATGAAGTGTAAGAATAAAAGGTCCATGATAGCTGACAAGTCCGAGAAAGGCACGAAGGCCGGATACATCTTTCGGTGGAGGCATCGTCTTGATTGCTTCAACACTGGCCGGCGTCCATGTTTGTCAATAATGAACCCAAGATATTTGACACTGTGCAACATAAAAATGCACTTCTTCCTCAGCCGTAATCCATACTCCTTACTTCGTGACAATAATTTGTCCAGTTTTTGTACCAGGTCTGCAGCATCACAGCCCATGATTATAATATCGTCCAAATAAGCAACACAACCAGGGGAGGTCATACAGCATGGTGTCCATTATCTGCTGGAAGATTGCTAGTGTGGTTTTGATGCCGAATGGTAGTCGTTTATGCTGGAACAAACCCCTGTATGTATTAATCGTCAGCAATTTCCTCGATTCTTCTTCCACGGGTATCTGTAGATATGCATCAGCAAGATCCACTTTGGCAAAACACTGTCCCCCGTTGAGCTTCGTAAAAAGGTCTTCTGACACTGGTAGAGGGTATTCGTAATTGTTTAACGCCGCGATCAGGCCAGTAGAAAAGTCGGCACATATTCGAACTCCGCCGTTGGCCTTCTTGACAACCACAATGGGAGCGGCCCATTCCGAGTAATTCACTGACTGTATGATACCTTCTGCTTGCAACCGATCAAGTTCGCCATCCACAATCGGCACAGCAGCATACGGAACTGGTCTTTTGAATCTGAACACTGGTTTCCTTTCTGGATGTAATGCTAGAGTTGCCTTCGCTTTTGTAGAGAGAATGAGGCCCGGTTCGAAAACAGACGCATGCTGCATCTTGAGTTCTTCAGTCTGACGTTGAATTCCTGGCGCGAAAAGTAGCGTTTCTGACGAACTGTGTACTTTCGTTTGATTACATATGCTGTTTACCGGCTGATCTAGTAATTTCAAGTCGTCTATCCGATCAAGGCCTAGTAGATCTAAACCTGGGTGATCTGTGACGAAACAACATGTTTTGATTCGACTGTCTCCAAACATCACCTCACATGTTATTTCCCCGGCTAGCTTCAAGGTTCCGCCAGAGGCGTTTCGAGCCATATGATGGGTTGTAAGCAGTGGGGGCCGCCCAAGCTTTCGTCACGTATTGCGGGAAAACAAAGTGATATCAGAAGCGGTGTCTAATTGAAAGCGGGAAGGAACACCATTAATGCAAAGGGTAACATACTTGCGTTTGGATTTTAAACGTTGCGGTGACCACCATCGAATTACTGGAGGAGAACTTCGGACGCCTGTGAAAATTTCCTCGACGTTGGGATGATTGTGCTAGTGCGCGACAGCACATTTATTTGTGACTTCCTTTTCCATACCTGTTGCATGTGATTTTTGAACGAACAGAGACGAGCAAAGTGCCATTGCTTACAATACCAGCATGGTGATGGTGGTTTTTAATTTGTTGCTGGCTGGTGTCCGTTTTCTTTCGTCATGCTCTTGCTGCTGACGGCACAAATCATTTCTGGCGGACCCAGTGAAGCAGCCTGCTGAATCATTGCTGTATCGTGTTTCAGGTTGACCAGTCGCTGGCATTCTGTTGTGACACCCTGAAGGATGATATCTGGACACTGCTCAATTTTGTTCAAAATTCTGGTCCGAATATCTGCGTCTTGGGGTGAATGCAAACCACATACAGAGATGAGACACTTGAATTAATCGTCCGACATGCTATGAAGTTTAGAACGTTCGCATTCTCGATTCACATTGGTTGCATACTGTAGCCAGTCATTGTTAGGATTCTTTGTTAACTTCAAACAGTGATAGCGAATATTGAACAAAGATGATTGCTCACCAAAAACTTGTGACAGCGTCCTTGTGGTTTCCTCGAAGATTAACTCTCTGGGACGTTTTGGCAAAATGAAATTCACGAATCGTTCGTGTTCTGTTGTGCCCAGTCTTCGCAATAATAGTCTGACTCCTGTATTCGATAAAGTGTGCCATCTCTACACGAAAAATATCTTCATATTTATGGAACCAAGAATCGAACGTGACACCACCGATAGCATCAAAATGGAATTCACTGACTTGTTGGATCATCGATTCTGGTGTAGACACTTGACCTTGGGTTACAACTCCCAGTGACTGATGTGATAACTTCTGTGCCATCATTTCAATAAGTTTCGCTTATGACTGCTCGAAAATGTTCCGCTGCTGCTGAAGGAGTGTCTGCATCTGCTCCATGGAGATGGTCATGATTGCGTTCGGTTTGACCTCTGTCGCCACTGATATAACGCGCTCGATCACTGATCCAGAACCGAGAAAAAGGATAGGTGCGACAACAGCGTTTATTGGAAAAACGAGGCGGGTTCCATTAGGCCACAGAGGCTCTAAATTTATAGCTCCAATGGAGAACGAATCACTTTACAGAGGGGCATTAGAAAGTGCACTCGTGAGAACAGTTCACATAGTGTACAGGCGTTCGATCGGGCAGCTGCAATCTAATTGAGTTTAATGGACTGAGTGAGTTAAAACATATCAATTAACTCGAAGCCGGATCGATCAATCGATATGACGTGATTCGCCTCTGCTGCTTCGTTAGGAGATGCGCCTTCTAACAGTACTACGCCAGACCCGCTTTCTTCGATGAATTCTCTACAGACTGGACTGCTTCCGTCGCAATCATATGCATATGTGAATGGAATACAAGCCGAAGTAACCATCAGTTTATAAATAAGACAAAACCACATAACGTTGTTTAGGAGGATTGTTCGCGTTTCAAACGAAGACGTAGTAGATAATCACTATTAGGAATACTGACCGTACATTTCCAAATTATTTGGAAATGATAAGGTTGTTGACTCTATCCTACTACTGAATCAACGGTTACAATCAGTAAAAAAATAAAATACCAAAAATCTAGAGCCCACCGGAGTGTATCCACTGAAAACTAAATATCTCTTTCGAAAGAGCAGCCTCGCTCGTTTCAAATAATCAGTTCAGAGCAGACAACTGATTTAACGAGATAAACAGCTAGATAACGTGTTGTTCAGTAAGGAGTACTGTGCACACGGCATTACATGAATGGATGGAATAGCATCGTTTGTATCAACATCTCTTACAAAAACTGATCAGATAAAGACGTGTAAATCATGCACTGAGAAAAGTATCAATTACTTCTGGGATATTTATAAAAATTACACATTGCAAGGTCGCCACGACTGGCACCAGTGAACTACAAACGGTGAGTACTGTCTAGCTTCCACGTGGGTTAGGTTTCATTGAACCGAAAACTCTGAAAGGGACAACTAAAACCAACTTCCTTCTTCAGTCTTGCAACAAGGGGGAACACGCTATCACAACACCTATGAACATCTCAGTCGGTCCCTTTTGAAAAACATTACACTTGGATTTCATCCTTTTAGTACTCGGTAATAGTGCACATCCTTGCCACGGCCGGGACCTGTTATCCGGCACCCTTTCCCGAGGCAACCGTGCCGATGACTGCGCAACGCACGAACGTTGCAGTACAGGCAGACGTTTAGAGAGCGCAAACAGACAAACGAAGCGCTGATCAGCGTGATTTCGATGGCTAGAACTTTGCAGGATTCGTCGAACCGACAACCGCTAACGTTTGCACCAGTTCTTTGCTGATAATTGTGTTTAAGTCGGCCACATAAGTCATCATCATCATAGACAGTAACACGTCAGTGATTCTCACTTATGCTTAACTGTCATATATTCATGGAGAGAAAAGCAGGTCGGAAAGTTAAAAACATGAGATACACAAGAGAAGAGCGAACATCTTGAAACCGAATACACAGATGACTGAAAATAAAAGAATGCAATCAGACAAAACGATTGATAACGACGTAGTACTGCTAGAAGAAAAAGCTGACAGAGCGAGAGTGGAGCATTCGGTCTAATACAACACATCATAATGAATATTGTTTTCGAAATTTAGCACTCTAACCACGTTTTCAATAGCCACTGATTAACTAACCGTTTCACTGTATGACTCTTCTATTGAAAGACTGAATTTTTCTGTGTAAATTGTCAGCTTGTGTCCCTACGGATAGCCTGGCAGTTGTGTCCAGATAGCTGCGAGAGTTTGGCCAGTACGGTGCTCTTAAACATATTAACAAACTTCATGACTATAGCACAAAGCTGTCTGCTCGCACCTGATTTGAGCACGTCAGCTGACCTTGTTAAAAAACGGTCGATCTAACGATGACAGTCACATCAAATAAGTATCCCACAAGCAATGGATACACTAGTATACACGCGTTAAAACTAACAGATATGCAACACGGGCACATACATCCTACACTGAGTAGACCGAATCCAATGATCGCGCAAACACCTTTCCCAGGAACATGCTATTGTCCAACTCTAGTAATAAAATAAGGCTCACACAGTACAACCGTCAATGATACTCCGAAAAGTAGTGAATTGCGGATTGCTTTAAGAAATTCGGAAACAGATTATTCCAAATTGAATACTACCCACGCGAACTTTCGGTTCACTCCTTTTCAAAGAGAAGAACTAGACTGGAGTTTCGCTCCTGTTAGAGTACATCTATAGTGCACGTCCTCTTCCCTACGTGTACTTCAGTTTGGCTCTAGCATCATGGAACCTAAATGACGTAGAAGCGAACTGACTGAGTATTATTAATGCGGTTTGTTTGTTCAGCTAGATTCCACAAGGTTGTACACAGATCTCCGCATCAGCTAATAATCGCACTGTACTTTTTCCAGTTCGAACGATTTGAGCTGTTGAGCATTTCGCGAGTATTCGACTGCTTCAGTGACAACAAGTGAACTCAAATTGTAAAAACATTTCCATGAAATCTACGAATTCGGCGCAGAATAATCGGTAGCATCCGATACAGGAATACTGACTGCGGAAACGATTAGGTAGGAAGGAATGTTCAGTAGAAAGAACCTACAATCACAAAATCGGAAACACTTATAAGGAATTTGCTAGATTAAGTTAAAAAATCGTCAAAAACATATTCCTAATCCCCAATCACGGTGTGTGTAACTGCACGTCCCGCTTATAAATACAACATACAACAGCGCCACCTCGGCTGCCACATCATGAAAATCAGCTTCCTGCCAACAACACTTCGCAGTGTCAGGCGAAACACTATTACAAGCGCCGTCGTGAATGAATAATCATTAAGTCAACACGGGTACAGGGTCATAATGAGACTGTCGTAGTGAGCAGCAAGAAGAAGTATCTCAAACGGGTCGAGTAAGGAATGACGAAGCGGATTTAGGATGAGGTGTTTCTGTGTCTTCAAATGTTCATCAAACCGACACACAGAACGATTTGCGATACATCACATCATCCATGATTCCTTGTTCGTTTCACAGGACGGAGATGCCAACAGTCTTAGCGCAAGCCAATATTCGACGTACTGAAATAGACGTTAGAATGTACGTACATCTTCCGTTTGACGCATACCACAACTATTCCGTAGTGGCTTCTCTCGTGGCGTTCAAGGTTAACACAGATCCATGGTTGAAAGGCATGTTTAACAAATCAAAACTGTGTCAATCAGGAGCAACCGTATCACATGGTTCATAGGCCTGCATGCAGACAGAATTGAAAATCAAACCGGTGAACACCGTAGGAATTAACGCACTGCTTATGATGAGTTCGTTTATCGTCCACACAAATTCTTGTTCGTTATAAGCAGGAATTCGCCTAATCCGACTTTTTCATGAGCGGTGCTTATAACTTAGTTCACCTGACATACTGCAGCAGGGTTTACTGATACATAGTAGGAGATTTAGGTTGATTTAATTTGAACATCACTTGCAATAGATCGTAACTTTTGAATTCCCACAACTTTCCGGCCAGCCTCCTCTCGAAATAAACAATATATATAAACTTCATACTTGTTGAAGCTCGTCAGTATTGTACTTCCTTACTTAGACCGGCAGTTGAATGCTGACTGTGTGTTCGTGAGGTAACTGTATCGATCACAGCTCCATTGACATTAGTGACGTCCAAATTACAATTATTATACGCTAAGCCATATTTGTATTGAGTTGTGCTCCCAGCTCCGTTGTAAGCCGATTCAACAATACAAACTAATAATATAACAACCAATAAAACTTCAATGACCTCAATAAATCTGAAGTCGTACGCGAGAAACGAGTTAGCACATGCAATAAAGCACAAACCACGAGAGTATAGTGTGTTTGAAAAGCAAAAGTGGGTGTTAATACCACCATAATCTTGTAAATATGACCCTCCACGAGCAAAAGTGCATGTGATGAGTCTAAATTTATCAGAACACCTAGTAGATTGTCCACCTCGTGGATTATGATACAACGTCCACTAGGCAATCAAATGAGTATCTGTGGTCTAGGTTAATCAGTCGAATAGTCCTATGCTATCATACACATCAGAGAGGAAACGGTAAGCGCTATCGATTACGAACTTATCCAAGTATTCTGATGCATCGAATATGAGAGTGATGATGCACCGGACAACGAACTTCCTGTACCTGACCATTCTCTGTCAAACGGGTTAACAATGTACATCAATTGTGCGGCTGAGTGCCTTTCTAACTGGCACACTGCCAAAACGGGATTGCTATGGGGAAAAAATAGCCGTTTTCTCGCAAATTATCCCGAGAAACGATACCGTAACAACCAAACCTGACCTAAATCAGAATAAGATAATTCCCCATCGACTAGTCATCTCGTGACAAATAATTAATTAGGGTTAACAGTTATATGTGCATAGTCGCAGACAAAACATCAATTAATGTCACTAAAAGTAAGTTTTCAATAGCGTGTAGGTGAGTTTGTAGAGAGCTCGATACTTCTTCCGTGTCTACGCTCTTCCTTGGGTGATGTTCAGTGTTAACACAGTTGTAATTAGGGTTCATAAAAAAGTCACACGATCACTCGCAATCACTGTTCTACGATCAATCTGCATCTCTAGTTGTACTAAAGCCGGCAAACAATTGTCGAATATCTAAACTGGAAAACGTAACCAGCTATCTAAACAGCCGCTTGCTAACGTTATGGACAAGCATTCGTCAACAGTATATCATATAAACAATTGCACGTTTCATTCGGAAACGAACCGATTAAACTACCGTTCGCGACTGAGCGCAAATAATTATCCAATGGCAGTCACATTTTCTACATGAATCTATAAACACGCGTCAAACCAACCAAGCACAACCGCTTACAGTATTGTCTAGTCGTGGCTCTTAGCCAGCTACGCAAAGCGATAGTTTCAAGATATTCCAACTACCATGTGAAGACTAGTATAATAGCATAAAGTGGGCTCAATAAAGATTGCCAAACAGTGAACAAGACAGAAAAAAGAGTATTGATCAATATCGTCACAGGGTTCTTTAGGTGAGCTGAAGATGAATCGTTAGGAAATGGGCGCTGCAGTCTAGGATTGCACGGCTTTCTCCACTTCGCGCATCACATGAAGACAAAGCTCATCTCTCCAAGGAGCTGCTGCCACTTGAACACTGACGGAGAAACCCAGAGTGTCCAACTGCAACTGGTTGGGTGCGAGAAAAAAGTGTAATGGGCCACATGCGAGAAGGGAAAACAGAAGATATACAGAACCCACACAAAATGGCTAGTATTTGAAAAGGTGTAACCGTTGAGGTTATATATTATTTTCGACTGATATGCAGAGATTTGGTTGATACAAATGAAACACAATTCACAAGATTATGGTTTTCGTATTCAAATTCATTTTGAAACGGGCTATCCGAGAAGTCTACATACATTCCAGAATTTATTTTGGTTTCTGTGTGCAGTGGGTTCGACCAGTACTTTACTCCAAAAGGTATATTTTCAATTAAAAGAAGAATGAAACTCTCAAAGTATGAAGATATAAAAATGCCCTCTTGTGAAATCCTCAATGTTATAAGTACAACGACTGCTTCAATGAGACAAGAACGCGGATGGCACAAGGGTTGTTTATTCGACAAACCAACACATGGGTTGAGCATTTAAAAACAATCAGCAAAACGTTTATTTACATGAAACGTTTTCTCGCCCCGCAGGCAAAATCTTCGCCAGTGTCCACGTCTTCCGCATCTGTAACAGACGTCGTCACAGTTCTGTTCCCTCCTGATCTTCAAAGCGGCCACTTCTTGAGTCAACTTTTCCACTGCGGTTCGCAGGTCATTCACTTCACTTGCTTCACTCGTCTTCAACTCGCTGACTGTCGGGGAGTTGTCTGCCACTAATTGTCGAGTGGCGTCAGCCAGCTGTTCCAACGTCATTGGATGTGCGATGAAAGTCACCCTGAGCGGATCCCGCACCGCTGGTGGCATTCCATCCAAGAACTGATCT
>JTDE01002025.1:23696-45441 GCA_014338405.1 Paragonimus skrjabini miyazakii
GCTCCAGAGCCATTTCTGCTAACGACAGAGGGCAATCTGAAACGCAATAACTGACCATTCGGATCCCGTCGTCTACATGAACTGATTCAGACCAGCTGAAATGTTCTTCAAAATGTTCAGCCCACCTGTCAAGTTGGCGCGATTGACTGGTAATCAGTGAACCATCTTTTTCACATACGGTCTCACTTACACCGACTCGACGACCAGTACAACCACGGATCAGGGAAAAAAGCCTTCTGCTGTTCCCAAATGAAAAGGCCCTTTCTATCTCTTTCGATTGTTCGACCACATAGTGCTCACGGTCTTTACGCAAGCTTTTAGTCGGCTTGCGTTTAGGTTCTCGACGGTCGTCGTCATATTCAGAACCAGGTTTATCGACATGACGGAAATCCATTTCTGTCGAAACTGAACAGCTCCTTCAGAACATGCCTGTTCACAGTATGATTTCATAGCTGCGGCGATTTGTTTCCAATGTTCGTTAAGATCTTTCATCTGACTCGAACCGGGCAACTTCTTCGCCAACGCCTTCTGGTAAGCGTTCTTTACATTGTCATCGCTCGAATGCTAATTAAGTAACTTGCGTTTACCAGCGTAGGTCCTCTGGGAAAATGACAAAACAGAACGGGCACGCACAACAGCATGGTCCGGGTCCAGGTGGTTGCTCCAAAAGGCACGACAATCCTTAACAGAGTGGCGCCACCGGTAACTGACTGCGTATGATCCGGATGTGTCCACAGCTGAGAAGCACACGGAGGTCTCCAAGTAATACAGTGCTTCTTCCTGTGTTGGAATGCAGTGCTCGAAATATAGAGACCGTGGGATGCGCACAGTTGCAGCAGTCTTTCGCTATTGTCAGTGCGTTGTGTCCGGACACCAAACATACCTCCCAGCCGCTTCTCATCCGGTGAAAGACGACCAAACTGTGCATTAAAATCGCCCGCTAGTATGATGATGTCTGAGGTCAACGAGTGCGTCACAGAACGCATCTTTCACGTCCTCTACCCTGAGCGACCAGTTTTTGCCGCCGTAAAGTAATGCAGCCCTCACTGTTGTCTTATATACGCGACCCTTAATTTTCAGGGAAATACCTCTGTCTCCAGAGGTGTCTCAGATTTGCTAACACCGCCCTAGCCTTGGAAATATGCGCCTCTGTTTCATTTCCTACACCTCCGCCGCCGCCGCTGATTTAGCTTCCCAGATATATATAGCGGTCAACAACCTCCATGGCTTCGTTGTTTTACGTTAAATCTACGTAATCACAGCAGTATTGCAGAAGCGCTTTGCATTTTGAGGCTGCAAAACGCATTCCGAAGTACTTAGCAGAACGCGAAATAGCGCTCAGCGTTGTTTGTGCTGCTTGAACATTGTCAAGCAACAACACCTTGTCGTCAGCATAATCAAGATCAGTCAGCCTTCCACCAGGTAGGAGGTCCACACCAGCATCATTTGAGTGACGCAAATAGTCCTCCATTATTTCGTCCATGGCGAAATTAAACAAAAATGGTGAAAGGGTACAGCCTTGACGTACGCCGCTTCTGGTGATGAGACTGTCAGACAGCTCAGCGTAAACCCGAAGGAGAATGCTGAAGGATGTCTAATTATTAATCGGGCTTTCCAAACTGTAGAGGACTGGAACTTTTCTGCGTCTAGAACCGTGTCTGTTCTCCACAAAATTAAAACCATAAAATCGAGTAATGGATAACTACGCTTATTGCTAGTAGACTGGGAAACTGGACTGTAAACAAAGCGTGACAGAAAGCGGTGCACGACCAACCATCTGACAAGCGACCGGAAACTCTTGTTATTACCTTGGACTGTCGAAAAAACGAGAGGATGCAGATATGCAATCAAACAATGTCACTAATGCCAACTATCAGAACAAGTAGTGTTATTTGTACACTACGCACTGAAGTGATGCAGGAGGAACCTTGTGTATCTTGGCTGAGCCAGCACGAAAAGTGAATTATATTCAACAGTGAGCAAAGTTGACAGCGAACTGATCGATAAGCAATAACAAGCCAATGAGAGAAAAACAAAGCATGTCTGTCCACGCTAGCCAGAGTGCACATGTGAACTTTGCAATTGGCAGCTGTGAAACGGGAAGGTTCACGTGAGTGAGCGATTGTGTGTGCATGTACATGCAGGAACGTAACATAGATGGACCGTGCAAGAAAGTTGGAATACGTGGCAAACCAAGAGTGTCTTTGCGCACATAACCCACCCGGTGAGTACCCGATCTGACAGCAACTACACCGGATGTTGTAGTTACTGGGAGTGTAAGTTGTAGATAGCCTCTAGATTGGATTTTTTAAAGGTGGGATAGCGGTATCATTTAATATTTGCAGTCACTTGTATGAAACATCTAGACAAAGGACACGAGAATTGTTATGGAATTAACCCAAGGGCAGTGACTGAATGCGGGATTTTAATACAACCGGTACATGAGTCAATGGATTGGAGACGAAACTAGGAAGCAGGAGCTTTCAAGAATTCCGTATCCGAATCTGAAGTTCCTGGGTAATGGGCTGAAACGGGGAAAAATATACAGTATCCGAACTATGTCCGCATTCTAGTCTGCTAAATTGGACCTCTAGTTTTATTGAGTGACCCACTGATGTCGTAATGTTCCGCCTGTCGAGCTTCAGTCGACGCGAATGATCAGGAGACTTCATTATCAAAAGGTTAACATTAAGTCACCTCTGAGCCGACGATACTCTAAGGAGCACGTGTTCAGAGATGGCAGTCTTTCTTCATAGGGATTAGTTTTCAGGTCCCAGACTGCCTTAATGGCACGATGTTGTATATTGTCCAAGAGTACCTCATCCTTCTAAAGATATGGTGGTCAGATCACAGTTCCGTTCTTAAAATGCGGGTGAAAGAGACTTATGTAAAGGAGCTGAATAAAACTAGAATTGAACTGTCCGAACAGACTTTTCTGTAACGCCAGGGCGTTACTATCTTTTTTTGCATCCGCTCCAACGTTCGGAAAGCTCCATAGAGTGTGCGAAACAATGATTCCTAAGTCCTTCTCGACAAGAACTGTCTGAAATGGGTACTCATCAAGGTAGTACGTGGTGTTCGGAGAGCTGTGAATGCGAATAACATCACACTTATCAGTATTAAAGTTGCAGGGACAAGCCCTATACAAAGGCATAAATGCGAATAGTCAGTTCAAAATGTAGTCGCTGAATAGCTCACTGTAGACAATCCCGATCTAGGTGGAACAGGACCACCAAGGAGACGAGATGCGTGCACCAAAAGTGTATTGCTAAGTCGAATCAATTCAAACAAGTAGTGTTCATTCTTTACTATAGAACTCCCCCCCCAGAGCGTTAGAAGGATGAAAACGCTCGATAAAAATGAGGACATGTTAAGCACAATACTGTTTGAAAACTGTTGGCCATCTGACCGTTTGGCTTAAGCGAGTGCGGACAAGATCAACAGGGGTTTTCGGGTTGGACTGAGAACGTACGGACTGTTCGTTAAACATGGGCTGGGTAGACTGCGAGTCACTGGGAATAGGATCGACTTCAGAAGCGATAGGAGGATCTAGGTGGGGTTCGACATGAACAATTTCAAGTCTGTCAATGCTCACTGTATCGTGGGGTCCACTGCGATCTATCACAAAGCCTTGGGGAATTGCTTAATTACACGGAAGGGTTCGGAGTATGGTTTTTGGAGAGGGGCCCTTAACGGCGTTGACACGAACGAAAACAAAATCACAGAAGTCCAGACTGTAGTGCTTTTGTTCTTGTTTGGTGTTTAACGTGATAGGCTGGGGCCGGATTTTTGCCATGGATGACTTCAACTGCTTCACGAAGGTGGTAGCGTTATAATTAGTTTGGCCAGCTTCCGACGTGTAGAACAGTTCAACAGGGAGGCGAAGTGTCGTACTGTATACTCTATGCAGTCGTACAACCACTATCTTTAACTGTCGATCGAATTCCAATTATAACAAGGGGTAAGTGATCGGTCAAACGCTGGGGGTCTAGTTGGGCTTTTAAAGCGACCTTCAACTGTCGATGGAAGCGTTCGACGGAACGGATGGTATACAGTGGTTTTGATGTGATCGACTCCGAGTAACTGGTTGAAGTATCTGAATGGCGTTGATCGAAATTGTGTGCCTGTGTCAGTGGTTACACTAGTTGGAACACCGTAATTTGAGATCCACCCCTCCATGAACGCTTGCGTTATTCGTGTTGGGGAGGCATTGTTACTGGCCTTCTTGTGAAACGGTCAACGCACGTTAAGATATACCGATGACCTTTTGAATGCGGTAACGGCCGGACTATGTCAACATGGACATGACCTTAACGTGCGTCGGTGTTAACGAATGTGCCGGGGCCGTGACGGCGCGGCGGCGGACTTTGCTACGTTGACAATCAAGGCAAGTTCTCGCCCATTGTCATATGTCCTTATGCATGTTTGGCCATACAAATCGGTCTAAAATCAGCTTGACGGTAGCACGAGTGGTGGGATGAGACACGTGGTGGAGACTGACAGAGCGTCTGAAGCTTATGGGCACAAATTGATGAGGGCTGACTGTCGCATCATATATGATTGTGCCTTCGCAATTGGCTAGAAGCAACTCCCGAAGGTTGAGCGAAGAAGAGGTTCTACACTACTGCAACTCCGGATCAGTCTTTTTCTTGAGCTAATTCCTTCAAATCAACGGTGTCAGTTCGGTGTAGGCCACTTAAAGTAACTGTGGACAAGGCATCGGCGACGGTGTTTTTATCTCCCGCTATATATCGTATATCTGTTGTGAACTGGGAGATGTAGTCCAACTGTCAAATTTCCCTAGGAGAATAACGGTCAGATTTGGCTTTGAAAGATTAAATAATTGGTTTGTGATCCGTTAGCAAAACGCCTGCCTTCCAACACATAAAGAAAGTGGTTAGTGGTGAGAAAGATCGCCAGCAACTCGCGACCGAAGGTACCATAGCGCATTTGCGCTTGTTGAAGCTTGCGGGAGAAAAGTGATAAAGGCTTAACTTGACCGTTCACGGTCTGTTGCAGAACCGCGCCGATATCTGACTGGGATGCATCGGTCTGTAGAATGAGATCCGAACCTTCGTCCACACGCATGTGTGCCAGGGTCATCACTTGTAATACCGCATCTTTGGCTGCGAGAAATGCAGCTTTGGCCGGAGACGGCAAAACAAAATGTTTGTAGTTATCTTTTAACAAATCTGTAAGAGGTTTCAACAACTCCGAAAAGTGAGGGATAAAACGACAGTAGTAATTAATAATACCTAGAAACCGATATAGGCCTTTCTGCGACTGTGGTGGTGGATAATCTTTAAGGGCAGTTATTTTCTATTGTAGATGTTCAATTCCGTCACGAGTTATGTGGTGCCCCAAAAATGCATATTATTGGGGTTAGGGTTATGCCATACTGATCGAAACGTTCAAAAACTGCACGAAGTTGTGACCTGTGTTGATGTGCATCCTTGCTCGCCACGAGAATGTCGTCGATATTGACAGACACAAAATGTAGACCACAGACGACTTGGTCTATGAACCTCTGAAAAGTCTGAGCTGCATTTCGCAACCCAAATGTCATGCGGACAAATTCGTACAGTCCAAATGGTGGTGGTTATCGTGGTCTTCGCTAAGTCTTCTGGGGCCATGGGGATCTGGTGATATGCCGGAAATAAGTCATGCTTTGAGAAAATGGTCAACGTGCAGATCGATGGAAAAATCGTGAATGTGAGGAATTGGGTACCTGTCAGGGACGGTGGTGTTGTTTAAAGCGCGATAATAACCGCGCGGACGTCAGTCGTCGGGTGAGGTTTTAAGCATCATATGTAAAGTTGAGGCCTAAGGGCTATTGGATAACCGAATGGTACCGAGTCGTAGAAGATTCTCGAATTCAGCCCTGGTGATTTTGAGTTTCTCTGGTAGTAACCGACAGGAGCGTGCGACGGTAGGTAGTCCTTTGGTGGTGATGTGTTGGAAAACGTCATGTGTTATTTAAATCAGTGAGCCTGATGGATTGATGAGGCGTGGAAACTGTCGAAGCAGAGTTGCGAAACTGTCGTCTTGTAAGGCTTAACGTAATCTCATTGAATAAATCGTTGTGGTCTTTCCGTGTACGCACAAAACTGTCGTGCTGTCCAGCAATTTCCGACTCCTTACATCTACCACTAGTCCAAAGGAGGTGAGAAAGTCAGTCTCAATAATTGGGTACTGTACATCTGCAACGGTAAAGGTCCGGTAGAATTGCCGACAGAGACGAAGGTAGAGAGTGTGTAGTTTCTCTCCGTAGGTTTGTATAACGGTACCGTTAGCGCCCCGTAAGATATATGACACCGGTTTGAGGTTATGTTTGTCACCAGTAGGTGGAATAACACTAACCTCAGCGCCCGTGTCAGTGAGGGCGGTCGAGTACGTAAAACGAGCGACACAAGTAAGGGCCAGTGGCAGCCGTCGCCATTACTGACTGACTTGATCGTTTTCCGTCTGATTTTGCCCATTCCGAATGGAACAAGGCTGTTTGCAACGAGGAACACGCGTACCGAACCGATGGTGGTAATAGCACACGTTCCTGTCGAACTGTTGTGTACGCGATCTATTTCGTGGACGGGACTTTGAGCGTGCTGGCGGCCGTTTGTCTGCTAGCAGTTTCGTTAAAGCGGCTAACTGCAGGGACATATGTGAAAACTGCTCTCTCAGGCTTGATACGTCTTGCTGGAAGGTGTCGCGGTTGTAAGACGCATACAGTTGGGTTACTCGCTGAGGACCATAACTGTGAAGCATCTGGTCAGTCAACTCTGCTAGTTTAGTCAACGTGTGTCCGTCTCTAAAACAGCCAGTGTGTGACGAAGCTCGCGTGGGAGGTTTTGAAGCCACAACTCGCGCAGCACCGGTTCGTTGACAATCTGCTTGCTTGACAGCTGAGTCATGTGTCGAACCAACTGTGAAGGAATGCGATCTCCGAGTTCGACGCCAGCAAGGAGCTTGCGGAGATTGTCATCGTCAGAAGCTACTATCCTGTTGATACTGGCCGATTTGATGACATTGTAAAGGTTCTCAGCCGGACGCTCACAAATTACATTTGCAACTTCCGCAGCCATGGCCTCAGGTAAATTTGAGAGGACGTAACTATTCATCGTGCACTGTAAGTGAATTCGCCAAAAGTCAAAAATCACTTCAGTCTTTGTGAACCACAGCCTAGGGTCTCTATTGCCAAGCTCAGGAAGTTTAATCATGACAGTGTTCTCTGCGGCAATTGTTTGCTGTTCAACACCCTAAGACATACTAATGAAGAGAGAGAAAATAGGTTAAAGTCAAAATACCAAGATTTTTGGGGTGAACTATAGGAGAAAGACTGCGGAGTAAGAAAACTGGCAATACGTGTAATAAAACATGGGCTCACCAATTTTCAGGTGACTAGCTCTATACAAAGGTATAAACGCTAATACATTTACTGCCTACGGTCGACTTTTACAGGTAATTCTTCTGTCTGCAAACACAATTTCAGTCGATCACGTGTCAAGTAACGCACTACGCGATGCTAGTGGTCATATGACCGATAAGTTTTGCCGAACGCGCCTTCTCTTGGTCCACAATGTCTAGCTTCGGTTTGGCGTCGACTACGAGCACTATGACGGATTACCTGTTGGATGTACACACAGATGTCGTGGATTTAGCCACAAGGCTGCATGTATGTTTAGCACTGGTCAGAAAGAAAATGCTGCAAGATCGCAAAGTCGAGTCAATCTTTATGCAACACACAGCTACTCAAAAAGCTCTGCTAAGGAATTTGCTGCGCTGTCTTCAGGCTCAGCTTGTATACATCGAATGTTTAGAGGCGCAACACGATCGACTAACAGGCCTAGCGATTAAACTAGATCTATCATTTGCCAAGTCTTCAGACTTCGCTCTCATGATCGACCCGGGAACCACTTTTCAAGATACGTCCAAGACAGGTGTACCCGCTTCCAACCAGAACAGTGTTGCGGTGAGCCCAAAATTCCAAAATCGTAAGCCTACTCATGACAAGTATCCCGATCGAGATCCGAACATTCGGAAAGATGATGACGGCGGAAATAGTGGATTCAGTTTACTTCACAGGCAGTCAAATGGGTGTTCATATGCAGGCTACGATCAGCAACGGGCACAGAGTTCACGCCAAGTGGAACTCATAAGTCAAACATACAAGGACAAGTGGTGTAGAAGAAATATAAAAATGAAGCAGAACATGAAAATTTGTTCAATACCTCATAAGTTCCAGTCGATTCACTTGAGACCAATCGAATAGGATGTTAAGATCCTTCTGCAGGGTCAGCGAATCTTTACTAGTTTTTACGGCACGCCAGATTTTGACGTCGTCAGCAAACGATAATAACTGGGGAACGATTAAAAGAGTATGTTTTACGAGGAAACTGAACTGAAGCAAAAACCAATATACTATACTTGACTAATTAATTTACTTCATTCTAGAGAGCAGTGCACACATAACCCACTGAGAAGAAAACCAGTGAATGAGCAGCACTCAGGTCGCCGAGCATAGGACTTGGGAAAGTTTCAAGCCCATTTCTGGGGATAGCAGGCTTAAGGAGACTGGCATGTACAACTCAGAGCTTATTTAATTCAGGGAGAACATCGGATAATATATAAGAAGAATTTGGCTAAATGGATGCAAGAAAACCCAACTGCTTGTGAACATGTTCAGTTCAGAATTTCCGTAAGAGTGGCTTTGTGAAGCCTCTGCGACAAACAAAAAGGAATGTGACCACCATGCTCTTTAGTTTTTTTAAGCAGACGCGTACTATGGATAGTCGTAGGTCACGTTACGTTGCCGTTATTCCTGGCCTGCTACTTGTGACAGTAGTCGCTGCCATGCACACAGAGGCGGAGGGCTAGCTGGCTATGTTGAATACCACGAGGGCAGCTGGTCCTGGTGACAGCCTTCCGGTGATTCTAAGTCCCTTGCGGATTCATTAACGACCTCCAGGTAGTACATTTGATAAATCACCAAAGAACGTCAAGCTTTCCGAGTACTACCGTGGGACCACTGTTATGTTTGTCCTAAGAGATAGTCGGATTTAAAACATGACAGTCTTATCCTAAAGGGCCTAGAAAGAATCTGTGGGGACAAGGTCGCGCATCGCATCGTAAAACGTGGACCGTTTGCGGCTCAACAACATGACATCGTAAAGAAGTGGACCTCTCAACCTTACCGGTTTTCTTATGTGACACCAGTTAACGGCTGACCAAGGGACGATTTGTTGTGGTTTGCTACCTGGATTGTGGGGCGATATTCGCTTCAGTAAGTCACTGAATGTTATGGTTGAAACATAATACTTAGTCCGAATGAAAGCGTTTCCAGAGATTAGGGGTTTTCTGTACAAACGGTGACCTCCTAACCACACATTTCGCAACCTACCGGTTATTTTAAGGATTCGTCCTTTATTCTCCCTGTAAGTGAACAGCATGGCAGAGATGTTTAGTAGCACCTATTACTTGTTCACCGATAATGTAAGGCACGAGGAGGGCCTCTCTGTAACAGGGCCGCGACGACCATATTCTAGGCATTGCAGTACGAACTTGGAGATTACAATAGTACACTCGCATAGGTGCATAGGTAATCAAGAACGACTTGTGGACCTATAGGAAACAGCTTCAAGGTTTCTACTCAATGCCCGTTTATGACTGGAAAGGCTTCTCTGGCACTGCACCAATTGATGGTAGTGACACTATGGCAACGGACTGTCCTTGTGCGAAGTGTACTTACAGGCTGGTCTTGAGTACTGTATGTATTCACCGCCTCTACTTAGTAAAAAATTTTAGACCGCTAGAGTGCAGTATGGATTTGCAAAGTTTCCGCGGGACTACGGAGAATGGGTTATTTTAACAGACTTACGTTCCTTAACATCGTTTTGATTAGAGAACGACAGAGCGATAGTATCGTCGAAGTTTTATGATCCTGAATGAGCTTTTTGAGGCAGAAAATCGGGTGTTTATTTGTAACGAAAATAGAGCTCTCGGAAGATGAATGTGATCGCAAAAGAAAGATCCTGCGTGGGTGTCCTGGCCAACATCCTCTTGCAGAGTTGTGAATAACTAGAATAAGTTGCCCTCCGAAATGGTTTTGGCCGTTTGCTCAACCAACTTTGAATATGAACGTGTTAAATACAGCGTATCTGATGTGATCGGACTTAGAAATGGAATAGATGCGAACACGCCATTTACTGCAGCACACCGCTATCTTGGATAGCGTTTCTAACCAGCGACTTGATTGATCACGGGACCCCACTCACTGGTCCTTCGTCTGCCCCCGTTCCAGCTGTTAGCCAGCCGGGTTGGTGTAGGAGAGACGGATATGACGGTTTTTTTGGAAAGAGTCAAATGGCTAAGGGAAAACACATTTCCAAGTCCAGCGAACATAGTAAACAAGTGCGTCGTAAATTGATGCCCGTAACTTTGAATATGGTTAATACAGTAGGGGACCAAGGCGCGATTCAAAAGCCTGCGTGGTAGCCTTCGGATATGGTTGGCTAGGCAAGCTAAAAGTATTAGAATTATTTTTGTGAAGAACTATTCAGGCGTTGATTCCTGTAATGTATAATTATGTGGTTGTGCGATCGAGTGTTATTTAGACCGGGTGTGGGATAATGGTTAGCCTCGCTGTTGATCAGTAGCGTGGGCTTGATCATTGAAGTGAGTGATGCATGGTTCATTCTACCCGAATGAGTTCAAATCTAGAATGACCAGTAAGACGTGAAAGACTAGACTAGTCCTAGAACTTTTCGCGTAACAAATCCCTTGGCTTCCATCTTTTTTCATATTCTCAAGGATGATTGTTAGAAGTTGGTGTTGAAATTGCCAATACTGCTTCACACAACGTGGGCGTGAGGAAGTTCCCGCTAGGTGGCATTGGCAAGAAAAGCATCTATTCTTTTTTCCTTAGGTCTGTATAAACTCCTCACGTACACGATAGGCTTCCAATAGCCACCCCATTCAACAGCAATATATAAAGCCTTTTGCTTTTAAACTCGCTCCAGTCGAACAATCTAAGGACCATTTTAGACTGCACATGTTCCTTCTCAGATCTTCTTTGTACGGTGACACCTTCCTGTGCGAGGTTTGACCATGCAGGAATTTAGCATAAATTAAAATTTTGTGGGTTCAAATGAGTATCCGAAAGATTTAAGCCGAAGTTTTTGCATTCCAAAAGGAACCATGAAGGCTATCTTGGTAAGACAGAGTTAGTTGACTTTTGCTTGCTAGTTGCCTGAAGCCAAGTCTGGACTGCTGAGATAAACAATAGATCAGCAAAGTAATCAGCCTTCAATCGTAAATAATCATTTCTGATCATTTCATTTTCTATTTTGTGGACCCTACAAACTAAGACCACTGATCTTCTTCACCAGTATTATCATTTAGGCAGTACGCAGGAGCTTGGAGGGCGCACCGTATTATTTTTCGATGCCAAATTCTCTACGTATGTTGTATGGAAAATGCGCAAATCCCTTGGAACTGATAATTTGGGTTATGCATCTCCAGTGCTGATCATATGGTCTAGTACTCCACCATGGACGCACGTGTGGTCGTCTTCCTTATTTGGTTTTCAAACGTTTTTTTAATACTCGGAAGTTCGATTCGCTCGGTTCAATTCGTTGGTTTGTTGGTTGATTCTTAAAGAGGGTGTGCCAACATGGAGGCGATTTCCTGGCTCCACCGTATGGTTTTGACTGAAGTTTCGACAAAATCGTGCTCGACAGGCCCTTTGCTTCGATATTCTGTAGATCAGACTCCAGTTCAGACGACTTAATAAGTCCATACTGATTGTAGCATGGAATGGGAGCTTTGGATTGCTTCCTGTAACTGGTCTTAGTGTTGAACACACATTACTAATGGGTGTCGCAGCAGGTATGGCGATTTGGGTCAGTGATTTTTTAATCCAGATTTGCTTGATGCGCATAAAAGTGTGAGAGTAATTCATCCGTGTTTGTTACTTGCAAAGTTGCAATATTTGATATCAGTTCAGCCCAACTCGGTCAATCGAGAAAAATTATGCTGTCGCTTCAGCTCTTACACACGGTCCGATTTGGAACATCTTGTTTGATGCCATCTGCGCAATTCGTGTTGATGTGTCCGTCCTGTGTCTCATTTAGCATTTCATACAATTTGCAGTAAGATGAGTTGCATTCGGAACAATTGCTCCTTTACTACAGTTGATTTTTTAAACGGAGCGGTGAATTAAGGAATTCTTCATAAATTATTTGGGAAAGTGGACTCAACTCAGACATTTGTTTCCGTTTTCATGAATGTTTTCATGCGAATTACAAAATGAAATCGAACTGTCTCCGACCGAAAAATTTTGGGTTCGTACGCTGCTCCAAAATACCTATTGACTATCGAGATTGAAATATTTGATTTAGCTATCGTAATCAATTTGATTCTAACTTGCATGGCTTTCAAAAATTGTTGATATCTATGACAGTATATTTACTTTCGAAGAGCAGCCAACTCTTCGAAGCTAATGAATATCGAGGGGCCAGACCTCCGTATTCCGAACACTGCAGTGGTGAATTGTTGCCTACAAAAAACTGATGATCTGTGCTTTTTGGGTTGGGTGAGCTATACGTCTAACGTAGTGTCTTACAAACTAAAAATCGCATTAGCGGGCTTCAGAAGAAGAAAATCAATCCACCAGAAAACCATCCTCAGAAATAGAAATTATTCTGCTGTCATGTATACGATTTTAACATGAGCTATAAAGTAAGGCCATTCTCAAGGAGACTCATCATCATCATCATCATATCTCTTTGGACGGTCAGAACTAAAGCAAGATCTTTACTGCACCTCTGTCGTCTTCATGAAGGCGAGATTTGACAAATTTAGGGAAGATTAGTAATCAGTTTTGGGTTGGAGATGTTTTGATGTTATGCATTTTAGCAAACTATCAAAATTGACGATAGTTTCGGCATGGTTACCGCCGAATAATTACACCCTTATTTAGAACCACCTATCAAATATGAGGGGTGCCATCCAATTTCGACTTTCAAACAAAATTAGATTGCCGGATAACACGACTTCGTTCCGCCACTTTTCAGAAGAGTGGACAGCGATAATGGATACCTTGTCAGTCTTTTCAACTTGTGCGTACGACAGGGAATATCCTTGACTGTTGGTGTTACTTGAAAGTAGTTCCCATATTCAAGAAAGGTGTCCATAGCTCTTTCGAAAACTGCAGGGAGATTCTCATGACTTTGACCGTTACCTGGTTTCTGGCATCCCTTATTCTTCGTCAGTTCAGTGCGGTTCGCGAGGTTAACACTGGAAAAAAACATGCAAGATTTCGTCCTGGACAAGAGTTTGTTGAGCAAATTTTCTCTTCGTCGCATTTTAGCGTAATGTCATACATACCACCAGTTAATAATTGCCGTTTATTTTTTACCCTTAAAGTGCATTTGATTCAGTCAATCGGTCTGTACTTCTTGAGTCACTTAACTGCAGCATGTACCGACTGAGTGTGTGAACATACTTTCAGAAATTCATTCTTATACTTCAGCTCAGGTTAGAGTTTACGACGAACTGCCTGATAGTTTCAGCACTACGAACGACCTACGTTAAGGCTGTCCATTTTCACCATTTTTGTTTAGTCTGTTCATAGACGAAGTTATGCGAGACTGTCTGCCGCAATCACAAGGTGCCGGCGTGGGGTCTCCAACATGATGGAACATTGACAGATCTTGGTTATGCTGACAACAGTGTTGTTCAACAATTTTCAGGAAGCACAGACGATGCCAAACTCTATTTTGTGCTATGAATAACACTCTGGAATGCTTTTTACAGCCTTAAAGAGCAAAGTGCTTCTGCAGGACTGTGATTACTTGGATTTAATGTTTATATAACGAAGTTATGGGAGTTGACCGATTTGCCTACTTTGAAAGTTGCATCAACAGCAACGGAAGAATAGGCGATGAAATGAAAGCTGATATCTCCAAGGTTATGGCAGTGTTAACCAGTCTAGGATACCGCTGACAACAGATGAACGTCCCTCTAAAGCCGAAACGTCGCGTGTATACAGTAACTGTGATGGCTGTGTTAATTTGTGGCCACGAAATTTGACTGTCCAGAGCACATGTGAATTTCCTCCAAGTATTTGATCGTCGATGTGCGCGTTTGACTTCTCACATCAGATGAAATAAGCGGATAAACAACGCAAAGGTTAGGAAGCGGGTACCGAGCTGACATGCACAGACGTAAACTGTCCAGCTACGTAGTAAGAGTACCAGCTATCCGTCTGCCACAATGAGTACTGTTAGCCGTTAGAAAGGTTTCTTGCTGATGACATTTACAGCGCGGTTGTTTTTCTTGCAAGGTACTAGCGCCTTGATGTTAAGTGTTTGATTTTAGATATAGTTGTTTTTTGGTGATTATGTCCCTTGTTTTTCTTCCAGTTAGCGCTTGCTTATTTCTTCATGGGTTTTTGGCAGTTAAGCATCAGTGGGGACCACTGACGTACTACTATCTTTGATGATGATGTTCTCAGCACTTTGGGTCACTGTGTATAACTTTGTGGAACACTTACATTACGAGCTAAAGCTGTTGATAATAACTTATTTCGGCCCACCCACCAACTGTAACTTATATTTGGTAAAAAGAAATACGTTTACACGGCAAGACTGCCTTTCATTTCAATTTTACGCTGGTTCTGATGGCTTTTATAACCACAGACGATCACCGTTCGTGAGGCTTTAGTTAGTAAGTTGATTGATAACACCTATGTAACCATCATCCTCTAACCAACACCACTTACTGACCATCTGATTTTAACTTTCGGTCTTACTCATTTGGGGATTGGTTGTTATCAGTGTAACACAAACCTGCCACCGAAGCCTGCGTGGCGCGATGAACACATCTACTAACATGCTCCACGTTACCATTTTATAACGTACCAACAAAAGGTAGACTGCATGATTCTTGTGTTTCATACATTTAACTCTACGGCTCATGCTAGGTGTGTGGTTCATCGGCACCTTTTTAATAAATTCGAATGTTCAGTCTGCTAATCAAACGCTGTTTGTCAAGCTGGCTATGAATCGGCCACGTGATCCATATGTCAGTAGATTGTTTGAGGTGTTGCACATTGTTATTTAAGCCACAGGTTAACCAGTGAACGACTTGTTCTAGTCATAACGGTACTAATTTTCCCACTGAATGAAGACAGTAAAAGTCGTTTGACTTGCATCAGTTCATAACACTCTGAAACGGATGTCATGAGATAGTGCGAGCTCTTCGTCTCAAGAGAAGTTTTCAGTTGTTCGCGTACTCACATCGTTAACAAATCTCATTGTGTGTTATACTCACAATAAAATTCGCGGACAGTCTAGTAAGTGACTTCAATGCGGTATCAGTTGTAAAGAACTATTGATTCACTTTCATGGTTACTCCAGAATAAGAAGACTGGTTTAATGTGAATACTTATTTATATTCCTTGACTTCGATCACTCTGACATGGTAATTCGAAAACGACACCTCCGCCCATAGCAACAAACTGTAGTGTATAAGATGAGAAATTGTGTCACCCTTCCACACCTTTTTTTAAAAAAAATTGTAATCAATTCATTGTGAATCACTTCTGTAAACTTGACAATGTGACCCCGCCATCATAGCTCGGGTGATATTAGTTCTTCATATAGTAATTATTCCATTTATGTAGAGAGTACCACAATTTCCTGGACTCTGTCAGCCGTTTGGCGTTGTGTGGAAATGTGTGCATTACCGAGGAAGCTGTCACGATAGGTGAGCACGGGCTATTGACTGGTGAATCTCTGAATGCTCTTCAACATGCTGGGGCCATATCCGTATACAACACTCTTCAACAGAATAACTGGGAGTTTCCAGTTTCCGAAGGTACTTCTTCTGTGTTACTTCATTTTTTTTCCTGTAGAAGGTGAGGTGGCCGTGGTTAAAACGCATATTCCCATTCCGGACGAATTCCTCGATTCTGAAAAACCTATTCGATCCGATTGGCCTGCGGTACACATTTCCGAATGTTTTGTAGAAGGAGAGCGAGCGAAACTGCATGGCTCCGTTAGACCATTGCGCACTTTCCTACCCCCTACAATTGTGTTCCGCAATGCAGCGGATGTGGATGAAGACATACTCGAGCCTGAGCTGAACGTTCCCACTACGGCGAGTGCAGACGGAAATGTGGAGTTGGTGTCATCCTCAAAGGGAATCACAGTTAAAAGAGCGAAAAAGGACGGCAAAGAGGGTTGGTTATTTTCACCTATCACATTCAATGCATTCACAGTATGCACAACGTTCTTTTGTATGTGATGACTGATACTTTGCAAAAAGTGGTACACGGATAAGTTGCTTAGAGTCGTAGAATGAGTTTTTTTCTTCAGAATATCGCTTTCCTTTTTGTACTATTCAACCAATTAATATCTATCTATTTTGTCCGCAGGTGAGTTATTTTGGATATCGTTAACATGCAAAAGAAGGAAATTTGTAGGACAATTAATCATTCTTCCAACAAAATTGGGAGTGACGTTCACCAGTCCACTTCACCTATAACCTTCGCACGAAAGGTTGCTTTTTCTATCTCTAGATTTGTGCTCGCTATCGTTCTATGTTTGTGGACTTAGACATACCAGGACGCCCAGAACCAGGAAGATGGACTAAGACATGTCTCAAAAGTCTTTACGACCAAACAGTGGATGAGTGACCAGCAATAGTATCATTTGTCAGGGATAATACAGTCATTTTTTCATTTCTAACTTGGGGGATAGGAAAACTAGTTGGTCAGAGCTCTCTGTATTGGTTTGTATGGTATGAGTAGCTCTGTTGGTGTGATAATTATGCCATCCATTTACGTTCAATGGGTTGTCGATATGCACAAATCGTCACGTCGCATCAACCTCCGGGCTTTTTGGGCAACACCAGAGAGTAAACAACGATAATATTAGAAGGCGGGATTTTGGTAAGGCTTGCCAGCTGAATTTTTGAAGAGGCACAAACCTGATTGTGTTGTGTTGTATGGGTGCCAACTCATCGTCCGCCAGGATAAGCACTCTTGCCGACTTTGCAGTCGACTGGCTTAAGATACCAAATGGGTAAATGATGACGTGACATGCTAAGTAGAGACGAACACCTGTTTAGCTATTTACGGTAGCTTTCGCTTCCTGACTGGGTCCCTGGCACCACACAGCATGTAATTGGAGGCATTAGAAGAGATGTCAGGCAACCTGGCTGCGGCGTGGCCTTTACCTTTATTTGACTAGGCGGTTGATTGTAACTGATGAAGTAGGGAAATCGAGACCTGAAGAAGGCTTTACCTTACCATCATTCATAAATTGGTTATTTGTTCGTAAGATGAGCACCTTGAAGAAGATTAAGGTAGTGTTTGTGTACCGTGGCTTATTCAGTCTTAAAATCATTCCCCCTTTCCTATTTCAGGAGTCTATTTTTTTTGGTGGGGTCACTAATTGAGTCACAGTACCGTTGGCCAATTTGTTTTCGGCACTTCTTGTTGAGTGCTCCTGCTTCACGTAATCTTAATAGTTCTGGCACATTGACTCGGGAACGTTCTTCGGATGCCACCAGACACGGAGTCCTATTCTCGGATCCTGAGATTGGTTGGAAATGACATTTCTGCGGTCAAGTAGTCACCCAGATTCACGGCACGTAGCACATTGTCCAGAGATCTGTTTCTGTCAACTCAGTACATATCTGCGGTTAAGAATCCAGTGTGTGTGATTGAAACTTCTCGTAAATGTAGCACAGAAATAGAATCGTTAACACTTACAGGCGTAATTTTTTTAATATCTGTTTATCATCTAAATTTCATTTGTTTTCATTTTGTGACAATGCTTTTCATTTGACCATTGACTTTTGCAGTTGAATACATACCAATTGAAGAATATTATTTCGGTCGCGAAGATGGTAATAAAGATTATTATGAAGAAAAAGGAGACTTTCGTTTTAAGTGTGCTGTCTGCCAGCGAATATTCTATTCAAACGTCAAACTTATGTCGCACATTCTGGGTCACGTGGATGAAGCTTCTCAAATGGGTTTGAATGTTGCCGACGCCACTCAGTGTCAGTTTTGCGAAGCGTCATTCCTCACCGCGTTCGAACTGAGGGCACATGTGAATCAGGTTAGCTAATGTTCTCAATTTCACATCAATCGATTTGAGTACACTGTTCTATTTACCTGTTTTACTTCCTAATGTACTAGTTCAGTTGGCATGTTTTCGGATGTTCCAGTTTTTTTGATAGGAAATGGTGACTTGTGTTTTGTTTACATTTCTGTCTCCATCTTGAGTTGAAACTCAGCTCTTAAGGCTCTTCATTGTCTGAGAGAGCAACCTCTTTCTGCATGACCTTTCTAAAAACTACGAATTTCCGTACCCTAGGAACACTCGAACGTGTACGTGAATCATTCTACGAGTGCTGCCAATTCAGAGATTTCGCAGTTCGTAGCTCAGAGTGCCTCTCAATTATTAATGCAGCAACGGTTTGGCGATGTCTCGGATGTAGCCACGGACAATCATCTCGTCGGCACGGCACATAGCAATTCGGAGGGAGCGAGTGCAGGTTCGCCAAACCGAAGTTCCACCAAAAGTCTATGGGCTTGTCGCATTTGTGGCAAGGAGGCTACCAGCGAACTTGCTTTGGCTCATCATTTGCAGTCCACACACAGGCAACGAGAGATGCCCTATGTTTGTCGGCTTTGCCTCTTCCGGTCTTCTTTGTTCGAGGATATTTTAGAACATTTTAAGAAAGTGAGTTTTAAATTTTGTGTCAAGTAGCTGAAAGTTACTGGTTTTTTCCAACTTCATTGTTTGCTAGCTTTAACAGTCGATGGCTTAATGAAAGTCGAGGAACTGCTATTTCATGTTGCCATGTTTGTCAGACTTGCGACTTGTTGCCTTGCTACCATATTCAGTTAAGTGTGTGACTACATCGTCTAGTTAATCCGCTGTACTGCTTGGCGTTGAGGTGAAATTAATTTGTGATCTGCACTCATTTCTCTTGTTTGTCATTTCCCCCATGGTGTTTGACATTGCAAGGAACATGACAATTCCAATCATCTTCTGTGTACCTATTGTCTGCGAATATTCACGCCATCAGATGCACGTGCCTCTGCTTATCCAACCATCATCTCAGCAAACGGTGCAGTGAGTACTTCTGGACTTGGAGCCGGGGTTGGTCAGACTCAAGTCTATCTACAACATTTACGCATGCATCAAATCCGGCATCAGCTCCGGCGTTGTCCAACTTGCAGGTTGAATTTCACTAACAAATCTGACTATCAAGTACATCGTCGATTGGATCATAAAGCTACCCGGGGTACTCTTGCTGATAAGCCAGAAGATTTACAAGGCGAGTCCTTTGAGGTAAGCTTACTACTCTGCGAGGTGAAAATACTTGATGTGTCCATTTTTAGCTTTTCCCTACTCTGTGGTTGCATTGATGTAATTGTTTTTAGATTCGCACCACAACGCTTCGCCCATCGAGCTGTTCTGATGCCTGTTGTACCCCGCAGTGCATTTTATGTTTCATGATAGTTTTGATGATCTCTTTTATCGAACTCTGCGATGAGCGGATTTTTAACACTAAAACAGTTTGTCATCGTAAATGTATTCAAACAATAAGAGATCTTTTCATACTGGCAGGTTCATCCCACTCAATTCATCCAGAATAACTTTATCTGAATACAATCCATCCCCGAGACAATTCTCTTCGGGACCGATTCATCCCGAACAAATTCTTCTTTTCAACAATTCTTTCCTGAAACAATTCATCCTAGTACTGGATCTCCCTGAGTGAAATAATTCTCGTTGCGATACAAGTCATGATTCCATCCAGTTACGGTCACGAAATCGATTGTTGTTACTTAACAAGTTTACTGGAGGGACATTTTTTGAAGTGAACGCCGCTGTGGTATGCGCTAATGTTTACATTAGCTTCAATAAAAGGCGGAAAACTGTCAAAAATTTCCCGGGATTTGAATGATGGGAACTTTCAAGCGTATGTGCACGAGGTGTCTTTGTACGTCGCTTCATACGGTGATGGGATTTATCAGGTGAACAGAAAGTACACGAATAAAAAATTGAAAGTCTTTAATTGGTGTTCTGTGTTGTGTGTGCTTTTGTACACAGTGTAAATGAGAGCATAAAAAGAGTTTTTTGGCCCTCGTGGTTTACATTGATAGTACTCAGTATTTTCCCGCAGCCTTTGTTATTCTGCGGACGTGTTGTCCTCAGGATGACTTATTGGGATGAATGAGGCAAGATAAACTGCTACGTGATCTGTTTGAATATCTCATAGTTTTACCTCGCTATTGGTCGCGCCAAAGATATAGTTTTTCTTTTTTCCATCGTTATTTGTAATTTAATAAGCAATACATTGATAGTTCATTAGTGTTGATTTTCCTTTATTTTAGAATTGTTGTGTTCCTCTGGTAGAGCTTAAGCAACTGCGTGTGTCCAGCACACACAGATGTCTTATTTATTCCTTCCAATTGTTTCACGATTGTCCAACGGTTTTGTCTTAAGAAGTTAAGCTTCTTATTTGATTGTTATTTTATTTCTTCTCTTCTTCTACAATGAGGGTGTGGTAACTTACGAGGAAGCCACGGACCAGGCTGTACAATACGTAAAAGATACACACCCACACATCACACTGATGAACGCTCCGGAAGCAGGCCGTGTGAAAAGTTTGACCTTGATCAGAATGCCGGAAAACGTGGACCAACTTGCTTGTTTGGAGTGCGGCGACAGTTTGGGAAGTGTTGACCACAAGTAAGTGTCTTCAACTCTGTTCCACTGTATAATACATCTGTCCTCATTTGTTTGATTCGTACGCGCAGTGTGTCAAAATATTCTCCGTCAGGTTGGTTTCTCAAAACTGAAGCGGTCTTTTTTTTTTTACCAGAAAGCAAGATATCCATTCTTCAAATGTTTGGTGAGCCTTCACATTTTACTTCTTCTGGTTCTTCCGTCTGCATTCAATCTGTTTACTTTTGCATAGTCCATGTTACACTTTGGTATTCTCGTCTAGGTTAACATTTTAAATCCACTACCGCTTATGCTCTTCCGGCCTCGGTCGAGCTCACTTGCGACCCGCTGTTTCTCAGCATCCACCATTACCACCACAAATTGCGGGTTACAAACGCGATCGCGTAATGATGATCTTTTCTAGCCTTGGTCGCTTATAAGTTTCATCGCGTTTATTCCATCATTGTATGGTTCTTCCTAGCAAGTTTTGTACTCTTGGACTCGTTCCTTTCCTTAGTGCCAGGTCCCATAACAAATGTAACTAATCATAGTGTTGTATGACAGGCAGTTTCGTCGAGTAGTATACTACTCACAAGTGATATATTGTCTACAGGCAACATTCAGGAACAAAAGGGCAAGCTGCGAACGCCAGGAAGACGACAGACAAGAAGAGACTATTGGAATAGTATGTACGCGCCACGACAGAAATTCCAACAAGGCGAATGACGATTATGTATGTGAATGCATGTCTGACGTGCAAATGAGTGTACGCGTTTGTGGTTTGATTTTTGACATGACCTATACGGGAGTTTGCGCAATAAACGAATTTTCAGGGTGAGCGTTCTTTGTGGTTACAACAACTGGTGCCGTGACGAACTCGAGGATGAGGTTACCCTGGCCGCAGCCGTTCGACGATGGAAACGTTCGGGCCTTCCTGAAGGACTTCGAGGACGTCGCCGAAGTAGTCAGAGTCAAGACTGATCGTGGGAGGCTGG
>JTDE01002025.1:55431-82168 GCA_014338405.1 Paragonimus skrjabini miyazakii
GAAGGCGGTAGACGAGATGGCGAGTAATAGAGCTCAGTGGCGTGAATGTTATCGTTGTTTGACCGAGTTATCTGTGAAGTGAGTGCACTTAATGATACGGGGTGGTGTGAGCCGTAAGGAAACTGTCTTGATGATGACGCCCTTCTTTTACCTACAGCTTAGTTGTTTGTTTGCAAGGTATAGGCACTTTAATGTTGAATGTTGGAATATAGACGTGGTTATTCTTAGATGTTAGGTCCATTCTCTTCCTCTCCTTTGTTGCTGTCTGTGATGATGGTGATGAAACCTAGTGGAAGTCGACGTACCTATAGGCACTGAGTACAAAAGTAAAATGTGTGTTTCCAAGAACTCGTTCATTAAAGAAGGTTTTTATTCATTTCGGTTAGGAAAACACTCAAATTGGTTTAGGTTATTAAAACTGGTCTTCCAGTTAACCATATTCAGGAATTACTATAATACTCAGAATTAGGGACTTCGAATAGCCCTAGAAATCGCACTCGGATTGAAGCCTCCCACGCAAGTAATACGGAGAAGACCTCGTACTAGTTGCAGTAAGCAGTTCATATTCGTGAGACAAGAAGCCGAATTTATGGATGTACAACGGTATTAAAGAAATCATAGTCATCATTGGCTGATCATATGGACACATAGAAAGTCAAACTGAATGTTAATTGGTGCATTACGGAAGAAAGAAATAAGCGAATAACAGAAAGCGTAACATTGAGACTGTTCGTCCAATCCTGATGTAGTATCTTCAACGCAACATTTGGATTGGTCCCTTGTTACAACTCCTATTGTGTCCGGGTTTGGATAAGCGGTGAATCGAGTAGATTTTCACCACACTTACTCTCTGAGAAATATACTCATTTACACCACAGAATTCAGGAATGTACATCTGTTACTTATGGGAACACAGTGTGCCCGAATTGATGTGATTTGTGTAATACGAAAATGCCTTTCAGAGCTAATTTTACTTGGTAATAAAATGAGATGCCTTTGGAACTATGAATAACGGAATTCTGCACTTAGTGCTAGTTTGTATTCACATGTTTACAAGATGTAGGCACCTTGATCCGAACTCTCCGTCGTTTTTCTCCCATTAACTGTTTATTCAGTGTATTTTATCGTGTGATTGTATGGCCGTACAACATTAGGATCCGTAACTGTCAGTTTTGATGATGAAGTAGCACTCATGTTGCTAAAAAAGAGAAAATCCGATGACTTTTTGATTGCTGTCTGCTTGGGTGTATTTTCAGCCGCTCCACACCAAATAAGAATTGTTTTACTGTCTGTTTGTGATCTACTGATTGGGACAGTAGATGTATAACACATGACAGCTGCTGCAGGTATTTTTTGCACGATTTGTGACATGATTTATTAAAACTCATTCGCTGCGCCCGTATTTTTAAGCTGACCTCCGTCCGAGTCTCTTCATTGTTACTGCGTCCAATTTGGTTATGTGAATCCCTGGAACACTTGACACTCCATCCATTGCTTATGGTAGCAACCCATATGCAATGACTTTCAGCTAGCTCATCACTTGAAGAGACCATCGCATATAGTGGCGAACCAATCCACATTTTTCTGGTTTTGCTGATGAAGGAAGTTCATCAACGATGTTAGTTTGCAAGTGTAGCACGAGTAACGTGGGTTTATCGTTGTTTACTTTGTCACTTGTATTTTGCTAATTGGTACACCATCATTGTTAACAATATTAACACTTAATCGGTAAACAAGGATTTTAGTTGTTAAAATCATGATGCAGTGTTCAAAATGTTGAATTTGAAATTTCCGTCAGCTGTTACCTTACAGTCACTCTGTCATCGTGGCAGTTACGTATTTATGAGAGTTTTGAACTTTGCTTCTTCCATAAAAGATGCGCGTTTACGGGCTAGGAACGTAGTCGAAGATGAAAGATCATTGTTTGTTTCATATGGGAGTTGTTTTTGTGAATGTCGGGTGATAGTGACACCTTGTCGAACTCGATATGTTGCTGCTCCGTCTACCGCCAGGGAGATTTTAAAGTGTGGTGTGCAGCTGAGCGAATAACCAGAGGTATTTCTTCAGCAGATGCGCTTCCGGTAGACGGAATTTTAGGATTAACTGCTACGCTTTGTTGTGCACGCTCGTAATGAATCTTAGCCTCTGTTTGTGTGTTGGTTTCTGTGTTTAAGTCGATGAGCTTCAAACCTTTACAATACACAGTCAAGGACAGATGTTGTTCGTCGAGCGCAGCTTAACTCAGATCATTGGTAGTTGCCATAGCCAATACAGTTTGTTTGTTGCTAATGCGTAATTTGACAAATATGATGATTTGAACGAGACCCAGTTGGTTTAATTTACTAAAGTGATGTGAGTAAGATTCACTTCATTCGATCGCATTCACGCACACGGTTGGCGGCATCCGAAACGGATTAGCCCGTCACGGTGACCGAAGCCAAAGGAGGCCCGCGCTTTAATCCATCACTCCAAGTGGCTTGCGCTGAGTCACTTGCGGTTCCATTCACACACCACATCCGGTGTAAGTCTGAAGGAATAAGACCAGTAGGTCTGTGAATTTGGCCAATGTGTCCAGCCGGTCAATGCTGGTTAGCCAATTAATTGGCTTGCAGAAAAAGGAGACCCTTATCTCTGGGATAATAAACAGAGAGACTGCAATGACAAGATCTAAACTGACAAGAACGACATGTAAAATGTAATACAGGAAGGATTTCAGTTAACGAATGCACGTTATTACATTTCAGAGAGGATAAGAGCGAAAAACAAAATTCAGATTGGACCACGGAAATAACAGGCAACCCATTCATCATACAGTATATTAACAAAGCTTAGAAAAGAATGGGTAGAACACCGCAGGCACCGAGGAGTGCACACATAGACACATGCACGTGCATACATGCATTCATGCATGTGTACACGATTGCGCCGCACAGTCAGACAGCCAGCCACACACACACACACTGAAAGCACATCAGTTGTCACATGGCACGACGGGGTAAATTAGTACGTAAGCAGCACACGCGTACACTTCACACTGTCCAAGTCATTTCCGTAGTCTAGACAAAAGACACTGGTCGTATCAGGTGACCAATTAACATAATTCAGACATTGTGAACTGTGAATTAGACATTGGCGAATTAATGACTTTTATGTGGCAATCCACTTCGACAGAGTGGCCAAGTGATTAGATGCTAAATTAACCGAGGGTCACTGCATATGCATGTAGTGTATCACGTGAACTCATATATTACACGATTTGACACCAGTTTTTACTAAGAACCCTGTCACTTGCGATTGATCACTCCTTTTACCTTTTTCTCTCTCTCTCTCTCTCTCCATATTTCGCTACAATGCACCTTTTTCGAATGCATTAGTTCTAAAATATTGTTTTTTTATAAGTCGACTCATACAATCTACCCGAGAGTTATTGTACCATGTGTTCTTTGTTCTCCCTTATCTCCATTCATTAGAAAGTATCTTCCCTGTTCCATGTGCCGCTTTGGCACATGTTGTTCCGCTGGCTACAACCGTCATCTAAGTCGTGTCCATGTGTACATCTCGGGAACGCATCCGACAGAGCCTGATGTGGGAATGCCGATGGTTCGGCCAGTGTATTTCCAATGGATTGCGGATGAGGTCGCTGCAATAACGGAGGTTGAAGCATCTCGTGAACGGGCGGAGATACATGTGCAGATTGAGCATACAGAACAGCCGGTTGTTGAATCGAATGAGGTAGCACCTCTCACAGACAAATTGGACAGCACGGATGAGCAAGCTGCCGGAGATTCTTATTCAGACTCGTCAGTTGTACAGCCACCGGGCACTAGTCCGAAACGAGCTGATGAAACAGAAGAACATTTAGTAGGTAACGTCGGTGAATCAGAACAGCCTGTTCAGTATGAGCTCGCACCCATGGAAACCCATGAGCCAGAACCTCCAGTACTCACCGCGTCCGTTTCAGAACCAATTGTGAATGCCTCTCTGGGGAATGTAGATGTTGCTGCGGACGCGGATATCGCTGATTTATTCGCGTCCAATGAAGAAGTTGGCACCAACGATTCCCTGGCACCAGATTGCACCCAGCAGACTGTTCATGCTATTGCTATGCCACGTGGTGGTGCTTCCTCGGAGACTTCGGTTGAGGATACATGTCGAAAGGAATTGGAAGCTGAGCCCACATCCGGGCCATCAAATGAGTTGTCACAGTTGGACATGATTTTGAAGTACATGAGTTTTCAATGCGATGCACGTCAATTTGCTTGCATGCAATGTGCAATCAGCCATCTGAGCGGGAACGGTCTGGCACGTCATCTAGTGGAAGAATGTGGATCCAGTACAGTTACCCTTAATCCGAATCCCGCTCTTGTTCAAGCTCGTTTAGAGGCAGAGGAACAATACAGGCTACAGCAGGAACAGCAGCTACAGGAGCCGAGTGAAGTACGCACCTTTTCCCGTTTGTTCCGCAATCGTTTCTCTATCGGTAACGTTACTCCGTTCGTTGGGATTAATACATTTGTTCCCAATCCCGGTTGAAGTTGCAATATAAGTTACACTTATTTGTCTGACAGAAAAATATTCAGCACTATCAAATTCTAGTTTGTCATCCTGATAACAGCCAACTCACACATAATCCGTGGATCACATGACAGCACAAAGTAATCTGATGTTTACTTCATAATTTACTGTAGAATTTTCGTTGTCCCGAGGACTGCGTTTTTTATCGCATATGTTACGCTCTTGGCGCTCAAATGTCGTCTACATATGTACACATATTGACGTGGTTTGATAAGGTGATTATTGATCTGAGTGGCACATGGGATGTTCCCACCACATTTGTCATCAGTCACACTTGAAAGTACGTGTTCAGTCGCTCTGTGTATATGGAGAAGCACATACAGTTTGTCAGTTATAAGTATTTTTGGAACGAAGTGTGACTGACAAAGGAAATTAGACCAACTGCTTGCCGATCTTTATCATAGTTCTCTCCTGTTTGGCTTGCTGTTTGCTATCAACGAATCTCATGCTTTTGATGTATTATAGACTGCAATACTCTTCGAAGCAACCGATACGAATACCCCCGGCACCGAGTTGACGACCGGTGTACAAAACCAAATGATGCTGGATTCTGGACAGGTAGCCACAGAGGGTGATGTTATCATGGTCAGTATGGAACCGGATCAGCTGGCTTCCTACGGTCTGATGGAAACAAATGAAGATCACACGACCATGATGACCAGTAACCAGCTGGTCACGCAGATGGGTCCTACTGGTACCACCATTGATGTGACAAATGCTGGTGGTGAAATTGTTCAACAGTTCATCATCCCCGATGACCTCCAGTTGGAAGAGGGCCAGACCTTGGTCGTGATACACGATGAAAATGGACAACCTCAACTGGCTATTATGAACCAGTCTGGTAGGTTTTATGATTCGTTTGGTGGGTTGTTTACCAGTACTTCACTAATACAACTTTCTTCCCATATATTCTTTCACGCTACTGCCCTCGTTTGTTGACCTCCTCGTAAAGGGTATTTCCTATAGTGACCGCTTATCCGAAATAGTGCAGGTTTTACAAGAAACATTATATTGAAAATCCAGTTCTTTAATTTCTATAGTGGTCGTTTTTCTAACGTACAACTCCCATTATCTTTTCCGTCAGCTTCTCCATTGTTTCAAGTTAATTCTGTTCACAATCAGTTACACCAGGTCTGTTGGTCAAATTCACATTCTAGTTAGTATACTTGAAATGTTATATCAAGAGTGGCAGATTTATAGGGAGTGAAATAGAACCTCATATCCCCGAGGCCAGAACCGTATTCAGCACCCCAGGATATCTCCGGTAACAGAAGCTTATGGGTCGCGGATATTGAGCGATTATGAAGTTTGTGCTAATTTGAAGCTATGATATTTGACTGCCCAGAGGAGGAGACGTGAGTCAACGTGGGCGCCGTTTTAAGGGAACAGCCACTACATAAGCTGCATACTTATTTCATAGTTAGATGGCGGTTATTCAGTTGGTTGAGCCCGTTTCAATTAAACTCACCGGTCGATTGAGCAATACATGTCAGGTGGCTGTTTCAAAATTGGAACAATATCACAACTACATCAGTGCAGTGCTGTTACGAAGAAATTAACTCAGGATGCTTACTAACCGTAACCGTTTACTACGACTCAAAAAAACCGTATTTAGACATTCGGCTTTCAGAAACCGTAAACTGTGAGGTCAAATGATACGCGTGGAAAAACACAGTCTAACGCAATTCGTGTAAAAGCAGCGGTTCACATGTAAAATGCTAAGCCTCCACGCACCACATGCAGCTGACCTGATTTGATACGGGCGGTCATCTGCAGGTAAATAGGTGGCAACAAATGCTACCAGTTTGCTCCAATCAGCTGGAGCAAAAATCGGACAAGATTTGTTGTGTTCAAAATAGGCTACATACATCTAGGGGTCACAAAATTATCTTGGGTGTGGGACTGTCAAGGTTTTCACGTCATCACATCACTTCATCCTTGTCATTATGATTCGGTGCTTCATTGACTGTTCTGCGCGTTCAACTCTGGATTGAGAAAATGTAGACTTCAAGGCATGGATATAAACTTGAAGGATTGGTGATACTTGTAACATGCAAACCGGCCGTTTACCGCTGGTTGTCCATAACACTTGCAGACCAACTCTGGGAGTAATATGGAGACATCGGGGGACAGCGTTCTTCCGAAGTGGAGGTTTCACCAACAGTCCTGTGAAAGGAAACAACAAAAATAAGCATGAGCCAAAGGCCCAGTAGGCCATGCGCACGACTTACACAAACGAAAACTAAAACGGCGTCAATAACACGGCAGCACGCCCTGTTACACAATCCAAATTCAACCTGTGCGCGCTTGCTGGTTTCGACTGCACGTTACACACTTAGAACTCTACACACGCTGCTCAAATTCTTATCCAAGGAAGCTTCGAAAATTTGGCTTAATTGGCGTATTAAATCAAAAACCGGGTTATGCCGTAATAGGAAAATACTTGTGTCTGATCTCTCCCATCCATCACCTGCTTTCACACAGCAGGGAACATTTTCATTAGGTGCCTTCTCTAAAGAAACTATATACAAAATACTTTTGAGTTCGAAATAAACCTAGTCTCTTCAAAAATGGAAAGCGCGACAGTCATGTCTCAATTATACATCGATCTCACAGACGATCATTCTAGTACATAAATCCGTTTGTGGGAAGTGTTTACATATCGTTGTGACATGCTAAACGATGTCGTACAATCGACTAAGGAAACCTATGTAGGACCT
This sequence comes from Paragonimus skrjabini miyazakii, assembly GCA_014338405.1. Lineage (NCBI taxonomy): Eukaryota > Metazoa > Platyhelminthes > Trematoda > Plagiorchiida > Troglotrematidae > Paragonimus > Paragonimus skrjabini miyazakii. The sequence continues at coordinate 62,727 of JTDE01002025.1, forward strand.
ATTTAATAGACCTCAACTATCTCAGACCATTGCCCTCTAAGTGATTACTGGGACAGGCGAACAATACACTTCAATCGTGACCACCTGCAAGTGTGAACACACGTGGGTTATCACAATTTCAGTTTTTGAGCTTAAGCACCTGGAACTATTGACTCTAGTGACACATTTGCAATATGAATTGGGATAGTATATTGAGTTGTTTATTGAGAAACGTAAGTAGCCGCTGATCAGTTGGGAATTATAGGTTGTGTTTGTCTCTGACTTTTAGAACTTCTTGCTCCGTATAACTTCCAGATGAAGACGTTAGCAGAACCGGCGGCCAATCGGCTTCCGTAGCTTGAATGTTGTTGCTGTTAAACTAAGTTGTCCATAGGCTAAGGTGTCGAAGCTGTACAAATTACCAAAGGGTTATGTCGCATATGTCTTACCTCTGCTTGCAACTTGGTTTCCTTTTGCAAGACTTGCGTCTTGATATTGAAATTTGGATGTGGAAGCTGTATACATTACTTTCATCCTCTTTTTTGTTCGATCGTGGGTTGCTCCTTTTTCTTCCGGGGATTGGCAAAAGTTACTCATCCTTAGAAAGTGAATAACGCCTTTGAAAACATACATAGCATACCGAATATAAGTAAATAACGAGCTGTATGTCAAAGTGTTTAGACCTATCACAATCCTGGGAGCATAGTATACATGATTTTGACTGTTGTGAATCACCGATTGCGGGGTAAGGCAGAATGACTAGTTGATGTGACACTAGTCTTTAACTGGTCGTACGTCTGATGGATGAAACTGTACATGTCGGGGAGTTGAATAATTCTCACAGTAGAACCATGTACTGTTGAGCTCGCGTGACGGAAATAAGGTACAATATGTCTTTTTGTTTCGCTTGAGGCGTTCTATAACGTGGGCATGCTTCAGAACCTGATGGTTTTTGATTTGACAGTGTTTGTGACCATTGGTTGTACTAAACCGTGATCAGGACAATGTCGATATGGGTATGTGAGAGGATGGTCCCTACACTAACAGGGTTATCTTAACTGGACTCGCCAATAGTGTCGGGATTAAACCCAAATGTTTATTTGAATCACGTCACCGCTCAGAATATGGGGTAATATATTGCAAACGTTGTACCGCGTGGAGGTCTCAAATACGGCGTGTCAGCGCGGTTATTAACGTGAACATGTACACGATGACATTAACAAGTTGATTCTCGAACGCGTCAACTATAATTTCCAGATCGGAAAGACATCTACGGGGTGATTAAGCATCGGTATCAGCCGCTGATGTGCTTCTACTGATGATGATGGAAGTTTCCCAAATCTGTTGTCCCCACCGCTTTTTAACGTTCTACCCAGGGATTGCGGTAATAACTGTGATTTCATATTTCCTTGTGAATCAGTCCGCGGTTGTACGATTTTTTTTTTCGCGTCTGTACCATGACTTAAGCCGATTTCATCAGCATAGCTAATAACTTCTTCCCTCGTAATTATACCTTCACAGACTTGATCGACCCTAACAATACCCAACTGGTCATGCAACCTGAAGAAGATGATCCAAACAGTTTGTTGCTCTATACGAATGTGAGTTCTCACCATGGTCAATTTTGTGTTCATTTTTTGTGACAATGGCGAATTCCTGCAGTGTTTGCATATGATAATTCAGTCGTGGTTGATGTCAGGTCAGTAACGCAGTGGTTAACACGATCACATCTTGAATGCTTGGCCGGAGTTTCAATCCCGGTCGTAAGAAAGATATGCACTTTCGACGAGCTTTAACAAGAGCGAAACTGGTGTATAATGCTTCTTTTCTAAGAGACTGACTGAACTATCTATTAGACTGTGACAGAAGTGATCATTCCTCTGTATTGTTCGATTTGTATCAAACAAAAATTCCTTACTACTTGCCAGTAATTTATGGGATGGCTGGGTGCCTTAATTAGCAAATGCCAATTGTGCCTTTGAGTTCTTAGCTACTGTTTTCGCACAAAGGCTTTCAATTATTGATATCCTCTGCGAGTGTGCTTTTCACGATCTATATGAAACCAAGGTCTGAATCAGCTCAATTGTGGCTATCTTAAAATATGTTGTTAAGTTTGTTGTGGTCTAGGTATGTGATATCATCTTCACTGTATGTGGTCAGAATTAGATGGCTGCGACCTTCCCTGTAATATCTAGACCGGTAAGTTTCACATGGGTTTGCAGCGTGTTAGTTTTGTTCTTACTATTTACCTGTTTTATGGTCCACCTTGATGTACTTTCCTAAACGGTTTGGAATGTTTGTTTATGCTGGGGTCATGTGCTAAACAACGCTTCGTACAACATAATATTCAACATTATATGACACTACTGATGAGTAATAGGGGATTTTTGTTCCCGTCTAGACTGAACATCACCCACAAATGATCGTAACTGTCGCATTCCCAATGACTTTCCAATCGGTCCCTTCCGAAAAGAAGCACTAGACTCGAGTTTCGCTCTTATTAGAGCTCGTCAGCAGGCATATTTTTGCAACTGATGAGTTCCAATAAGAGCGAAACTCGAGTCTAGTGCTTCTTTTCGGAAGGGACCGATTGGAAAGTCATTGGGAATGCGACAGTTACGATCATTTGTGGGTGATGTTCAATCTATATTATATAACGCTACTTAGTCACTCCTCCAGTATGGCGGCTTGTGATTTTCGTCACATTCCATTGACGTCGACCGGATATTTGTGTTTCGGCCTGCTTATCTGTCACATTTCTTGGTCCGCTTTTGATGAGCCTTACTCCGTCCTGTTTCTACTTGGAGACAGTCTCGACATGTGGCCTACTGTGTCACGTGACTGTGATGATCTCTTTGTGATATGAACTTTGATCAGTTGTTTGTCTTTCTTCAGTCAGTTTGTAGATGACATGCCGAAATCTTGTGTCTGTTTCTCCCTACTACTCTTGTCTAGGGTATGGAAGAGCGGGAACAAGTTGTGGATGGCGTGGCGATCGAACGAGGCGAGGAAGACGAGAAGGAAAATCATCAGTTCACACTCTAACAGCGCTCTTCTTGTGCAGACGTTCGCAACATCCTGTTGTACACAATAACGAACAGCTTGTTTCTCTGTTCACTTTTGTTAACCATTTTACATCTGTGTAAATTCCCTCCGCCCTTCTACATTGTATTTGTTGGAATCCCTTACTATCTGTATCATGGCGTTCTGTATTTGCTTTTGTGAAGCTTCAGTCTTCTTTAAGAGAGTTGTTTAAACTACAGTCTTTCGGTTCTCATTACGAAATACTGTTAGCCGTTCCGTCTTTTGTTGAGCACATCCACAACATATATACTGAGAATGCTGACAGATTTTCTAGCGAACAGTCTTCATCTTACAAGTCGAAGCTCTTACTCACTATGCACTGGGTTATGATCGTATGACAACACTCTCTACACCCTACGTGACCGATAGAACGTGATCCAATTGAGTGTCGGCTGTGAAATTCGTAGCATCCAAAATCATTTGTTATCTGGACCATGTCTTCAGATTTGTTGGAAACCACGATGCCAGCTGGTTTGTCAGATTTTAATACGACTTTCTTTCTTTTTGTTTCTTTGAGAGTGAGTAGATTTGCGTTTGTTTCCGTTGGGATTTTGGGGCACTTAATCAGTTGTTCATGTCGATTAGTTTGGCTTTAAATAATTCCCTATGATCAAGTTAAGACGACGTAATATCCCTATGTCCGTTATATTTGTTCCGGTTTTTTCCCCTCAGTCGTGTCTACTCTTGTTCTGTAAGCGATGCGACTAACGACACATTCGAATGAAGATAGCTTTGGCTGCCATCGTGGATTTGTCACCTTCTTGTGCTCGGACGTACCATTTTGAGCATATGTGACATTTCATCTTGAGTTTATATATATCTAGCCGCACGTTTTTGTTGATATCTTTGTCCATCAACACGGCAAAACGATATGTTGCGAAATGTCAACGTTTGTTCTCGTCGGTCACATACATAAAACCATTGATTATGTTTGAAAAACACATGGCGCCGGGAACAACAATTAGACTTGACGTACACTAACAAAATCAGGGTCACTTCCACGGCAACGTTAATGGTTGCGTCAGCATCTTTTGTGCGCAGATTCCGCTTGGTTAGCATAGCTTCCGTGAATGCCAACAGCTCCGGGTTTCGACTACGTAACAACGCAGTGACCAATACCAAAATGAATCAACCAAATCACCTGTATCCAAGATGTGTTTAGCAATCGAAGATGTCGGGTTCCGCGTTAGCCGCTGCGTTTGTTGTCACACGTTTAATCCCTGCTTTTGTTGTCATGCTCCTTTCTCATACAATCTGGTTTTGTGCACGCTACCGACAAGAATAAGCGGAATGTTAACATCTCGCAACACTTGTCTTTCGGCTGTGTTGCTGAATTAGATCGAGGGACTTCAAAAGTATATGTAATTCCCCATCGTGGAAACATTGCCGGGCTTTTGGAAGTCGTTATCAGTTTTGTTTTGACCTGTGGGTGTTGGGTACTAGCGACACTCAGGTAATTTGTGAAGTAAACTTAGTAATCTCCACAAATTTGTTTAGATCCATCTCCAACCAATCGTAAGACCTCTATGCAGCAGAACTCTCAGTATTTAACGGCCGGTTCTACATCCCCATATTTTGCTAAGGGGGCAGTCGCATGTAGACAGAGCAAAAACAAGAGTGTTGACAGAGCTTCGCGTGCCGGAGATGGAAAATGAATAGAACTTGAAGGAATGATACAACAGCGATTAACGTTTGTGGTTGCTCTCAGCAAGTCAACTTTTAAAACACCGTCTTTCGCACCTGCGATTGAATGCTTGGCAGACTTACCCAGACGGAAAATACAGTGGTTTTTTCCCAACCCCAAGTCGTATTGGGCTTTTACTAGGACGTTTTGATCAGGTGTTGAAAAGAGGACGAGAGTTAAATGGGCCAGACCGTCTGTTGCATTCGTTCACCAAAAGCCTTGATTCAATTGTTCAAGGTTCTATCTAAAAAAAGTCAAGACTTCAGTCGTCGACAAAGTCCTTTGTAGTAGCAGAGGTACATACTTATGGACTGCTTGATGACCAGTGTCTAGCTGATGAAGGTTGTAATGTTAATCTGATTGGCTCAGCAGATGAAGGTGTGCGTTGTAATGCTCCCTTGCATGAGATATGATGATTGAATAATGAGTTTGGTGTCTGAGTTCCATAGCCGTTCCAGACAGTCGAGTTGTGGCAGTTAAGCATCAGTGTGAACTACTGATATATTGCTGTCTATGATGATTGTGATGGGTGGAGTACGCACAGTTGACATCAGATGGAGCATCCACTTTATACAGATTAAAATTTCGACGGTAATTACCATGTATGGTTTTCGCTTTCCTCGTGCTGTTTACGAGGACGCTCACTTTTCTGATTAATGTCGACTGTTTCTAGGAAAATAGAACGAATAGTGATTTTAAATCGCAAGAACTAAAAAACTGTGTCCTCGTCGCTTGAAAACCGACTACATAACCAGGGACTGCAGATCACAGGATTTGTAGCCCTCAAATGTGTGGACGGAAATATCATCACCCGCCGCGTCCCGACAAACTTGTTGTCACTTCCTAAGAGCCGTTTGTTGTCACCAATCACCGCGCAGTTGCAATTCAGGTATATGATTCACTTTAGATTCCCGCGAATAGGTCGCATGTTGATTTTACCGCCATTCCTGTCACCAAGAGAGCGTCGTTCACACTTGGGCGTTTTTAGACATCGGATCTGACTACACCTTTAGAGATGAGTCAGTAGTCGGACAACTTGAAGTACAACAGCACCAGATACAAATCAACGTACATACGTTGAGTAGACCATGATTGAATCGTTCACTGTCTACTTCAACGTTGTTTTCATATCAAACAATTGTGGTGTGTGAAGACGGACTAAACTACATCTAAAACAATTCGTTCCCTTGATGAACTTGAATAAGGCAATGAAAAGACGCAAATCATGTGATGTTCTCAGGAGTAACATTTCGTACGTTCAGAGCACACATGAACATGTTAACAATTTTAAACGTTAACTTAAGGTTCTATAGGGCAGAAGTCATGGCTTAAGGGATTAAACAGACAGACACGGAAATGAAAGTTAAAAATATGTAGTTGCTGACTATCAGGATGGTCGCAACGTCAACACAAATTATTTTTCAACATAGGTGGAATTTTGACGTCTGACAGCCAAAGCCTGAACAAACTGGAGAATGCATCCCCGGTAGCTTTGAAAAATCACAGGGAATGCGTCACAAACCTTGACTCTATCTTGTTTGGATTGATTTTTTTGCTATTGATGACACAGAATGCTGTCCGTCTGCCTCTATGCACGTGTCTGGTGTTTCTAGTTGTGTTTCCAGCCACTTCGGAACGTGCTGTTTGATACGAGAGACCAGCTGTCGCTTTGTCCTCTCTATATGGCTCATACTGAAGCTACACGAATATTTGTATAAACAATGGGATTTGACAGACGTAGGTTGTTTGTTCGTAGCCCCGAGGTGGCTTTGTTTTGGCCCTGGTTTGCTGTATTTCATTTAGTTTTACGGCGTTGTTGTATCTGGATACAGCAGCTGTTCGTAGTCTTTTTGTCATTGTTGGCCAGCCGTCACCAATAAACGAGAGGTCTAAGCAAATCCTTGGAATGATGACACTGCCATACTTCTTAATAAACTGCATGGGTACCCGATGGCCTACAAGGTATCTGTGAGTGTGTATGATTGTAATGATGAATTGTCTTCCGTACGCAGTAGGAAGACCCACTTACACAAGCCTACCTAGAAAGGACAATATATACACTTTAAAAGCATCTGCACAGTGCAGTATAAGAGAACCCCTAGTTCGAACGCTCTTTCACAGAACACGAAGGCTGTGCTCGGAAAGCAAGTCATCATTACGTACAAACTTCATGCCTCTCTGTTCACATGTTTCAGCGTGAAGTGGTACGCATCCGGTAGCGCATTTGTTGAATGCTTATTCATTCTCATGTGATTTCAATGGGTTGTCGCCAGACTAGGCACAAACCACCGAAAATATCAAGGTACTACTGCAAACACAGAATGGAAATAAAGTATTCAATGCCCTTGCAGCTCGCCGCTGTGATTAGATATTCCACCACCCAAAAACAAGCCATAGATGAAGGACATGGGGGGATAATTGGAGCAACTAACCAGATCCTCCTGGAGACGCGATGAAACCAAACAGTGCCAGAGGAGGTTCTGCAAACCACACTTCCAAAAATTGGAAGAATCCTTACCCACCGACCAGTGATCAAACAAACGGATGATCCCGCTGGTCAGTACTTTCTAACACCGAGTAGCTGATTGGTGCTTCGGAGCATTTCTTTTGTAATTTTATCTGTGGTTATCAGCAGGAGTCGGTTCAACGGACGATCGTTACTTGTGCAGCATCTAACCCTGTTTTCGATTAATTGACTGAGGTCCTACCACTTTCACGTTGTTACCTATTCAACAGTGGTAATTCGCTAAATTTGGCTCAGACAGGATCTATCAGTACTATTAAAACTTGATGGTCGATTGGTCACTGATCAACCGGTATTATCAAAAAGACTCCTGTAGGTCAGACTGGTCTCGTGAAAACGCTCAAAGCCCAAATTCGGAGGGATCTTCGTCAGCTATGCAAACTCGAAGACTACCTTGCATTTTCCCCTTCTGAAAAAAACCACAGCTGACATGTTTCTTGTCAATGTCTACTGTCCGTTTGTATTCACACCTACTCGGAGTTTAACGTTCGTTAGAATTTTCTCTTTATTTTCTGCCTACTCCTCTTCTGTTAGTAATGTATTCACACGGTGACTCATTTATGTCCGGATTAGGGTAGCCGCCAGCGTTTGCATTTTCCGTCATCTACAGTCTTTGCGACTGCTAATATGCTAAATGAGACAAAATTCAACTTGGGCATAGGTTCCATTTCCGAATTTTTTATTCATAAAATGTTTATCTTTTTTGTGGTAACTAGCATCATCGGTGTCCGGGTTAGTGTGTCACAGTGATCACACCTAAAACACATCGGCTCATATCCTACAGTACAAGTAACGTACGCTACGCAAGTTGTAACTTGGTCGATGTATTTACCAATCAGTATAATCCTAAAAGATTTATACCACGATGTGAATGGAAAGAGTAGTATTCTGCCCACTGGCATCCATCTGATTGAACCTCATGCGTACATAGCAATTTGATATACTGATTCGCGAAAGACGACAAAACAAAGCGCAGAGGGAAGAAGCGTCTCATAAAGATAATTCAGGGTCTGAGTTGCCTGGAAACTTCTCCGAGCTCGTCCATAGTGTGGTGCTTCAATAATAAAGAGAGTATTATATCCAAACAGCTAACATATGAGTGTCTCATTTGTTGTTTCTTCGTACGTTTGTCGTCTACTGACGCTCATCTCGACATATCCATTTTCGAAAAGTTCGCTCGAACTTTACGTTGTCAGTTTTGTGTCTGTCCACTTGTACGACTCATTTATTTTTATAAATAAGCAACCGTCGTATTTCAACATACTTTGGTTCATTTTCATATGCCTTTCTTTGGAATATCAGACGTACACATCGTGTACTACAAGAACAAGAAGAATTCACGAACCATCTTAAACGATAATTCCTGTGGACCATTCCATCATTTTCCAAAAGAATTGTGTCAATTTACAAAATACCAAATAAATGGAGCAAAAACGGTTGTAAACAACTAATTAGTTTTACTCATTGCTTGCTTAAAATTTCCTGCGTATCTTTTACGGACTGTCAACATTAACCAAACTTATGGTTCCATTTGAAACCATTTTGTCTTGCACACATTTACGAATTAGTAGAGTTACCCAAAGGGCTGTGCACCCTCAAAGGAAGTGAAATTATTATTGGGGTGCTTTGATGAGAGTACGCGCTACAACATAATACTTTTTTTAAGTCTCGGACCCTTATTTTGCTACCCGTAAATATGAGATGACTGACTGTGCTCATTCAATATCATTGGGCCAAGTGAACTTAGTAGCAGCTTTTGAGATTCAGTAAGTCCACTTTCACTGTAGAAACGAAATCTATGACTGCTAAAGATAGTAATTATAGAGGGCGAGTTTACTAATGGTCCAGTCTTACAGTGAATTAGTAAATACTAAAAGCTGACTTTACTAAACCACATTACAGTAATGAAAAGGCTGATAAAACTTATTAAAGGTTCTTGTGAATCTAGTCTATGACGAGTCCACAAAACAGCTCGACTCGCCTAGGAAGTAGCCGTGACGGGTGTTTAAGAGTTAACCCACTTTCATACAGGTGATACCATTACCATCTCTGTAGACCAACGTAGCAACCGCTTCGGTGAACTCTCTCTTACTGCATTTTTTTATGGGAAGGTCTTTCTGAACTCTGTGAGTCCTGACAATATACCATTCGATCTACCTCGATCGTTTAGTAGGCTGAAGTCTGAATTACATGCTTGATTGTACACAACCTCTAAGGAAGGCTTAATTAGCGCTTGTTCCCTAATGTTATGCTCATACTTTTCGTAATCCAACCTCCATAAACCATCACCAGTAATTCTATCCCATCCTAACAGTTCTAGCTGGTTCTCGATTGTCTCTCAACTGATTGATCTAACATTCGGCCACTGAGATGCTTGCTCATTACTATCTGCGAGATAGTTCATATGTTTAAAACGCATTTTGTGCACTTTTTGTGAGACTTTTGCATTGATGGTAGCAGTTATGTAAGCGTTGATTTAATAATAACATCCATCGAACTATTAACGACATTCCTACAATTTATGACCGAGTCATTTTAGATTGTCTGTTGTAGGATTTCAGGTGTCACTGCACTGTAGTAATTAGTCTGCTAAACGTTCAGCGTTGAACTTTTGTTTGATACCCAGCCAATTTCTGATGACACTACCGTCGTGAAATTTACATCGATATAGTGATCGACCAGAATCGGTGAGGGTAACTCGCTCGAACACCAAACGTACGATCTAGCTACTTTTTCTCCCAAGTAAGAGGGTTAGACTGCTTTTTTCGCGTGGACACAAAGAGGCTTTATTGTTCAGTCTGCCCGAGGAGATCGAATCAAATGTACTTTAGGACATACCATCATCGGAAAACAGGCAAAAACATTCACTGGCGGCTGCTTAATCTGTGAGTTCCGTTGGGTATGCTTTCGTTCTCATCAGATCCATCTAGTTTGGACGTTTAGTCGAACAATAGTCACACCTGTCTATCGAGAATTGGTGCTAAGTAGCTCTTCTTGTAAGTGAGTAGTAACACGCCTACCTGTCAGTAGAAAGCTGTTTGCAATCAAATCATATGCTACCGTCGGAGGCTGATCTAGTTTGCCTTTTTGACCTGGAGGCATTTAAAACACCTGCTGTCTTAACGTTCGTTTGAAAGAGACCAACAGGAGGATGTTGAAACTTTGACGCAAAACCTGAAGGAAAAAAAATGCATCGACAAATTCAACTGAATTTCAGTATTCTTCTGTGGACTCGTTGGTCAATCAAACCAACAAGTTCACGCACGATCCTGCCACTGATATTTGAGGCGTGGTTCAAGGAACATGAGGAGGTCTTCAAATAGTACTTTGTCAAGTTGGACTGTGCATAAGAAACAACGCTGTTGTAAATGAAAATCTCAAGGATATGCTCCCCATATACCTTCGTAACTTTACTTTCGAAAAGCCCTGGGAAAATTGAAAAATTTGTTGAATTAGTGGTCTCTTTCGTTCAGTTTAATAACTCGATAAAGAATAGCAAAGTTGATTTTTTTTACCTGTACAGACATAACAAGCCACAAATGTGTGTGACTGATGATCGGCTTAACTGGTCAACCTTCATCCATGAGCTACAAGGGCCTCGGTGTATTTATTTGAGCAAGCGAATTTCAAACGAACTTGAGCAGAATCCGGAAGTAATGGTCCGAGCGCTTTCAACCAAATATGTACTCCCTGACGTACTCGGACACAATATACATATGATTGAGCGGTTGCTGTCTTACAGATTTCGTGATTACACATACGGCTTACCTTTCGATGGTTTCCATCGAAAGCATAGGGAAAGTCAGTGTCGTCAACCAAAAAACATGACTTCTCGTTGGTAATGCAAGGAATTGTACTACTCCATTACTCTACTTCTACACCACGAATGCAACAGGTTGGGCAAAAATTGTATCGAAGAAGCTCATTAACAGTGACCTTAGTAGTCCAAGTCACACACCAGACACTTCGGTTTTCTACAGAAATTCGAGACGCTCACCACTACTGAAAGAACAACCTCATCACCAAACAGTAGTGTACATTAGCTGAAATGATATGTTTTGGGCAGCAACCATTTAAGGTGCGATCAATTTCATAAGTTATTTTCAGAAACCATGCTTCATACACGTATAAGCCAGAGTGTTTCAATGTATCACAGGTATGATCTTCACTTTCCATGCGATAGTGATGTTTATGTGTTAACTTACATATTGTTCACAACCACTACATGTCTGATTTCCATTTCTGGAATTCTTCCTAACTAGTTTCTCTCTCTGCTGTGTTTTATACTGATTGACTCTTAACGGAAGAGTAGCTCCCAAAAAATGTGCGATTCCTGGCTTGACATTAAGGTTTATTAACGAGTCCCTTGTGTTGCCGCTGTGACTAGAAGGGAGCTGAGCCGGACACGATGCAACGATGTTCCAGTACCTCTTCGACCCGACAGTTCACCGGAATTCGCACTGGTCTTTCGGTGCACTCGGAGAGAGTTTGTAATCACCGAATCACGCGTACATAACACACTGTCAAGAATGCTTCTGGCGGGAACTTGCAGTTGTCGGAAGAAGCGTACCATTCAACTACTGACAGTTATCAGACATTGTATACTCGCTTTTTTGCTGGTAACCTAACACCTACACCATTGGACTGGCTTATATAGAAAGGCCGATTCTGTTGAATAAACCAGTAGTTAACATCTGCAACCGGATATATCGTTAAACAAATTTGAGCACAGTAGTGTCCCATTCGTATGTTAGCAACCGATCATCCAGTTGCCAGCCCTGTGTATGTCAACTCTCGCAGACAATCCAGGATAATTCACAGCAATCTTACTGTTTTCTGTGATAGCCAGACACGAAGATTGCTCCTATCCATGCTGCACTTCCGATTATGGTCTGTAAACTGTACCGGTTCTAAATTACCTGTATCACTCAACCAGTCGGCTACTCCGCGTGGGGGGCACCGAATGAAACAGTGCAAACAACTAACGGAGCTATGCGAATCTGTTTCTATATATCTGCGGGATTCAACTATATTCTGGTCAGATGATACATGTAGAAACGTCACATTAACCAAATCTGTGCATGATCTGGCGTTTGTGACGAATCATCTATCGAGACCTGTGTACGTCCAATACGTCAACGCTTCTCGCACTGGGTTTAGAAAATTGTGTTTACCGGAAGAGAAAAATGGAGCAGGTGGACCGTAGGCAGTTGGCGGGAGATTTGTTCATTTCGAATGCTTGTCAAAACTTACCTGTATACAAATCTGGTCAAACTTACTGATCGCAAGGTTTTTTCATTTTTTAGAAATAGGACACAGACTGATAAAGTATCCTGTACTTTCTAAGAGTGGATCGTCTTTGATCACTTTACACAGTTCCAGCAGGAACAATTCAGAAATCCATGACTGGGAAAATGACAAATCGTGTATTCCCAAGTTACGTAGTTAGAAAACGTAAAACCAATTGATTGTGGGCTGCTCTTGGATCAGCGGCGACAACTAAAGCCTAAACTGAAAGGACAAGCAAGAACGTAAAATATTCCATCGGAGTGTGTTTCTTGACAAAATTGAATTACTTTCATAGAGGGGTGTCTCGTTTGTTAAAAACAAACGATTGTGTTAACACTGTAAACAACATTGACCAAACAAACATGTAACTAGATATTATCCACAAAATCCTACCATCCACCTTGTGTAAGACACTGCGTACTCGAGCGGAATGGTGCCGAGTTTCGGTCGACAACTTTAGTAGCAGCCGAAGAGGTAAATACAAGTGAAAAACCCACATGTAGAAAAATATAGTCTATCACCGAGATTCTCAGGGCAGTTACATTTTCTTGAGTTGCCATAAATTATTAATTACTATCATGTTGATCTTTTTGATAACAGAGATAATGTATAATTTCTGGAAAGATTTACGTTTGTTCAATTCATCTTCCGTTTCTCTTCTGGTGTAGAATGCGACGCGCATGTAGCAGCTCAGCACTTCTTTCATGTTTAGAAGTGTAACGCGAAACAACTTTGGTTTCTCTACTTATAATGCTACAAGTCCAAACGACCTGTCTGGTTGGGTCATGACTAGAATGAAGAATGCCACCTTCCTGTTTGCTGCCATATTCAGAGCTGATACGAAGGGGATGCTTGCAAAATCCATCCAGCACACAAACCCGTGTAATCTCATGTCTAAGTGGGTTCACGGTGTACTTTTAGTCGTGAGATGAATGGTTTAAAAATCATATTTGCAAATCAGTAATTCCAGTGACCACCAGCGAAACGGGACCAACCGTTTGCAAAAACCTTCCCCACTTCTTTTGGAGTTATGGTAGTGTAACGTTTTGCACACTATTTTCTATTTCATAATTCTCATTGTTATTCACACTTTTTACTTTTCTCAACTTCACATATACAGCGAACGTTTAAACCCAACTTAATCGAACTAATCAATAATCGATAAATACAAATGACACTTCTCGGGTCGCAAGCCTTGCGTTCTGTCTGCGTTCGGTGTTGCTGGTGCACAGAATTTTTGGAGAGTCAGAAACTAGCTGAATCAACCGTCTATTGTGGCAAATTTCCACTTTTATCATCTTTTTTGATCTCGTATTCACACACTTGGATTGTGTGTAGTGTTTAGATCCACTACAGTAGATGTCTGTCCTTCTGCCAATCACAAACGGCCGATCCATATTGGCTTATCAGAAAATAGGGTGTAATACGTGAGGAGAGTAAAAATCACTTGCTTGAGTACCATTATGTTTTTTCCGCATATTTTTTTTGCATTTTCTGTTTGTGGTAAATTAGCTGATGATAGTGTGGTAGATTATCAGGTCGGAGATGAGAGTATTCTAACGCTCGCCGAACTACCGCAACGCGGGGGAGGTATGTCATAAAAACCCACTGCGAGCGGATCGGGGACAGCGTGGGCGACCGGATGAGCCATCGCCCGACTGGATCGGACCAACGGTCGAGACATGGCAAGCAAAATATGATGGACGACCAGATCGGAGGTGCGATTATTCCAACACTCGGGGGAATATCTCGACATCATCATGGAATACGGTCAAAGTCCACGGTTGATAGATGGCGGACAACACGAGCGACCGGACGAGCTATCGCTCAACGAAACCAGACCAACGGACGAAGAATGGTAGGCGGAAAACCCCCCGATAGAAGGCGCCGATCACACACATCAACCGCGCAAAAATGCACACGACGTGTGAGTGTGAACTGGGGGTTGTTGTGGAGGGGAATTCTGACTCATTAATGCGAGCGCGCGCGTAGTATGATAACTAGCGAGTGAGGTGAGCGGCGGCCCGAGCCACAGTACCTTTTGGTCAGGCTCATGGCTGTTATGATGATGATGATGATTGTGCTTTATTGGACGCCTTTTCGCTACGATGGAAAAACTGAAATTTCCCTATAACATCAAGATGAGTCACTCGAAATGTTGTCACTGTTTGAATTATTCACGAAAACGAATTCGAAATTTGATAGTGATCTAAGTAGGTTAACGTTTTAAGAACTATTTCATGATATTTTTCAAAAAAGTAGTATACTACGTCCAGTTTTACTTAATATATAATAATAATAATATGTCAAAAAGAACTTGTTATTTATCATGGTGCATCTCTTTTTCGATTATTTTGCAATCTGTTAATATTATTGCTGTTATATGTCCAAACAGTGCACGAATTGTTGGTGAATGACTTTGTTCTACAATATCTACTTCTACCTGAAGAAGTGCTACACGTCAATTCGTGTCCAAATACTACTAATCATCAAACTATAATTCCGAATGATTGTTTCACAGCGAAAGTATATACATTGCCGCAACTGATCTATATTTTCATGTTCATTTATAGTGTTCTATGAGATTTCTGACTTACTGTCCGCGTTCGTGTATTTACCTAAATGATGCAACACTTCATTCAGAAATAAACGGTAAAAATGGTTATAAAGAAGTGCATTGTAGTTTATTTCATATAGGAGCGTACGTCATCATTATCTCGCATCGACAGTCCTATCATTTTGACTCTGTAGTTAAAATTGTATCTACCGAATATTGGTCTTGTATATACCGTTACCGTTCCTCAAGTCATAAAAACTAAATACCGTTCCTGTGACACTTCCATCTGCTGGAATGATATCCCACTCAATAACATTTCACTTAATAACAGGTTTACGCGATCTTTATCTAACAGTCACTAAGCTTCAAACAATTCCATGCCCAAAACTGGCGCTGGTGGATTCTACCATACAATGTTTGAGAAGTGCTGCTCCAACACGTGATCTATTGGATGCTTGAGTAGATTCCACGTAAACTATCTGAACCGGCCGGCGATTCATCAGCTTCTGGCAGTGGGATTGCCGCATTTCGGCACGGTGTTCCTGTCGCTGGTTCGAATCCAGACAAAACCCGAGACTTTTGCATTTGGATCTCCCCTAGACCTAACATTTTATTGACCTCTAGTATAAACTATGCAGTTCAAAAGTTTCGCCGTTTAGTCATTGAATTTTTTCACCGTCTATGAAATGGTTTGTTGTATCAACGGTGCACAAAGTATTTTGAATCAATAGGTAATGAAACCCAAAAAATGAAACATCTAATTTCCGAAACTCTTCTGATTATTCTGAAGCGAATTTGGTAGTAAAATATGCCCACTTACTAGTTACCACTATCACCTCTCAAAGCACGATATGCTGCGCAAGTTTAGAGATAGTTAATGTCCACCCTACACATTCCGCGCATGTCTCTTGGCTGTGAATAACTGGGTAAGCCACACTCAACTCACTGCTTCCTCTGGTCAGGACACGTCTAAATTGTCACATTAATTGGAACCAAGTATGCATAGATATGAATTTTGTTTATTGATTTGTTTCTGTGTTTGTCTGTTGACATTCCTGAATGTTTGTGTCGTCCTACTCGAACGTCAACAATAAATCACAATAAACATAGTGCTGAAAACGCTCGAAGTTTTAGTCACTCAGCAACTGGTCAAACTAGCTAATGGTGTACTAAAATGTAAGTCGAGCCATTGTTTACAACGTTTTAGTCAGCTCGGCGACGAATAGTAAGCCAACTTGTGACCTATCCCGTTAGGCAAAATTCACAAATCACCAGTTTGTTTCGCTCTTATACCACATACTACACTACATACTTAAATCGGAAACAGTTGTTATTTGCCTTTTATTGCTTCACAATCTCGTAGAATTTCAAAGAAGAACGCATACCAATTTTAGTCATTTTTCTGCAAACATTCGAGAGGACTGCTGTTTTTGAACGAAAATAGCTATGTTGAACAGCTCCGGTTATATAAAGTCATCGCCTGTTCATAATCTATTGCGATTCTTATAAAAATTTCGCAAGTAGGCTGACATTCTGGTGGATGTTTGAACCGTCATCTGCACTCATTTCAACCTTGAAGAGTACTATGGGTACCGTGACTCAGGCTGACGTTGGTCCTGGAAATTGTTCACTAAAGGACAGAGCGATAAATAAATATAAATGAATAAAAAAGAAAAACAGAACAAAAAACAGTAGGGATTCTTGAAAGAGAAAAGGGCGAAACAATAACTTTGTGGACGCAGATATGCCACCGACTGCGACATTTCCATGTTAGGTAGATAAACAGTTTCAGCAAACATGACTTAACTGTAGCTAGGTCCATACTCACGAGTAGAATGTTGGTGAATGTCACTAGTGCACGTGACTACGTTTGCCAGTAATGGACATTTAATTGGTCGGATTAACGCATGTTTCTGTTAGCATTCGGAAACTAAAATAATTTGACCAGTTGTATCCTTTCACGTATCTTACATCGTTCGGTCAGATAGTTGCTCTGAATTGGGAACTTGTTGGAGTTTAGACTCGTTGGAGGTCACGCGATTTCATACTAATCACCACCAGTCTCGTTGTATAAGTTAACCTTTCCTCTCAAGATAAAGCTTTCGATCTCCCAAGTTGAATGTCTGAAGGAAGTTGTTTAATTGGCCGCCACGTGGTACACGCACCAACGCACTTATTGTTTACGACTTTTGCTCATTCTTTCTCAGACAAATGTACGTATCCACGTACCGACGCACCTCAACCTCTGACCGACCAACGGTTGTGCCTTTGTCGTACTAATCGACTCGTTGGTTTGATAGGCCTGAACACAACTGTCTCATAGACAGTAGGTCAGAAGATCGCATGTTTATGTAAACAGCGACTAAACAGGCAGCAGTTGCGATCTAGTGACCCATTGGCAAGCAGGGTTTGTGCACTGCTTGTGAAGTGAACAGGATTGTGCTCTCGTGATGGGCGCACCGGGATCCGACAGAATGAGCGGACACTTGCATCTGCACAAATCCATGTCAAAGACATACCGTTGCCTAGTAGTACACATGAACGCTGGATAAACCAAAGATAATTAGTTCGACTTGATTCAATTCTGCTTATTGCTGACCGCCGGCTGGTAAACCATCTGGCCTCCTTTTCAGAAACTTGGATCATGATAAAATGCTACTTCGCTCTTTCTTTAGTCTCATTGGTGCCCTGTGTGTGGACGACTTGGTTTGGTTTTCAATCCTATTAAGAAGGTTCTAATAGGCAGTCATATTGGATTTCTCCTTGTCTTATATTTCTAATATATTTCTTCCCATCTTAGATCTTACCTCTGGAGTCTGTCTGTTACTACGTCCACTATCGGACAAATTAGCGTTGAATGAATGGACCACAAACATCCGCACTCACATGTCCCACAGTCTTGTTCCTTCGGGTTTACATTGAACTTGGGTTATGTGAGTGAAATCGGGCATAAGGCAACCTTTTTGTGCATATGCTGTTTATCTTTGGTCAGTGTGACAGACTAATCTGCAACTGTACTTTCACACACCGTGTAACCAGTATATTGCACTGGAGGACTTCGTTGACCTACCTTCTTTTGTAATCACGATAGTTGTTACCATGACGAACTTAAAGTGAAAAAATATCTCGATTGCAACCATTTGAGGATGGAGACGTTCTGACGTTTCTGATTGACTACATGGAAGTGATCCAGGTGAACAGAATCAAACCCATTCATGAAGAGCTAACGTTCTTGCAAGCACTGAAGAAGGGCAGAATAAAGACGATACTAGATACGGCACAAAAAGCTCTGCAAAGCTGGAGTGAGCTCCTGCGAATCGGTGGCTGTGTTCGACAGCCCGGTTAAACGCCAAAATACATAGCTGAATCGAGTGAGCATAAGCTAAGACCAACGAATCTGTGCACTGCTACCAATTTCGGACTAATTTCACGACAACCTAAAGAACTTAGGAAGGGCTGTTAGTGCACAATACATTAAGCAACATGTTCAAGCATTGATCAATCTAAAAAACCGGCAAGTCGAGGCTACATTCAATGACATGCTTTGCTTTCATTACGATGATCAGATAACTATAACCTCTTTACTAAAGAAATGTCAAGCAACTCTTATGTAGTTTTACAAAGTGAAGTCGTTAGTGGAATTGAAATCAGTACTTGGTAACTTGGGATCAAAATCCTTGTTGTGGCCGTTTGATTCGGTACACATTTGCTCCACTTTGAGTAAGTCACTTTAATGAAACCTAAATAATAAGTCCAGTATTTTAGTTCAACGCACGTGACAACCATTTCCACAGTTATCTCCCATTCAGTGTTGTTTTTGACCCCTTTTTTCTCGAAGTATTTCTAACCAGGACATTATCGGTCTGAATGTGACCATAGCAATTGTAACACCCCAGAGTGATCAAGTTTTCAGATCACTGGAAGAAAAATGTCAGTGAACATGGTGAACCAAAAACAGTAGTGACTAGGTTGTATTGATAGGATTGGTCGGGATAACAAGCTGCATGTCTAGACAGTGAGTAAGAAAGTACAGATGTGGTCACAAAGTCAAAACGTACTGTGGAAAATCGCATGATTGGGACTCGTGTTCAATGGTATGCTAAATTAAATCAATGAGAATGTTTACATAGAAAACATCCTAACTGGGGTATGAGCAAATAAAAAGATACATCATGGGTCAAAACTATTGGTAATAGTCAGGTGTTATCAATAGTTTTGTTAAATCGGGTAAAAATCCCCAGCGTAGTCATCAAAAATACTGTGTAGCGAACAAGCTCGTTTTCAGTGATTCATCGTCAGGCTAAATACATCACATTTATATAACA